>WNGS01131613.1:121202-153947 GCA_020271785.1 Procambarus virginalis
AAGGCATCAGTGAAATAGAGAGAAACCCGAAATATTTTTTCTCCTATGCAAAATCAAGATCAAAAACCACATCTAGTATCGGGCCCCTGCGAAAGGAAGATGGAACTTTCACCGATGACAACAAAGAAATGAGCGAGCTACTGAGGAAGCAATACGACTCTGTCTTCAGCGAGCCATTAAACGCACTAAAGATCGATAACCCAAATGAATTTTTCATGGATATGATACCAACATCAAATCATATATCAGACGTCACCCTATCCCCACTGGATTTTGAAGAAGCCATAAACAGTATGCCTATGCACTCCGCACCAGGCCCGGATTCTTGGAACTCCATATTCATCAAGAACTGTAAAAAACCACTATCGCAGGCCCTTCACATTCTGTGGAGACAAAGCCTAGATACTGGCGTTATTCCTGATATACTAAAAACAGCAGAGATAGCACCACTTCATAAAGGAGGAAATAAGGCAGAGGCAAAAATTACAGACCGATAGCACTAACATCGCACATCATAAAAATTTTTGAGAGAGTGCTAAGAAGTAAGATCACAAAATACATGGAATCACAGCATCTCCATAACCCCGGACAACATGGTTTCAGAACAGGGCGCTCTTGCCTGTCGCAGTTGCTGGACCACTATGATATGGCATTAGATGCTATGGAAGACAAACAAAACGCTGATGTAATTTACACAGATTTTGCAAAAGCTTTTGATAAATGTGACCATGGTGTTATTGCCCATAAAATGCGCTCAAAAGGAATTACCGGAAAAGTAGGCAGATGGATCTACAATTTCCTGACCAACAGAACCCAATGTGTAATAGTCAACAAAATAAAATCCAACCCGTCAACCGTTAAGAGCTCAGTCCCCCAGGGTACTGTGCTTGCTCCAGTACTTTTTCTCATCCTTATATCGGACATAGACAAGAACACAACCTATAGCACTGTATCATCCTTTGCAGATGACACTAGGATCTTCATGAGAGTAGGCAACATAGAGGACACGGCGAACCTCCAGTCAGATGTAGATCAGGTCTTTCTATGGGCTACAGAAAATAATATGGTGTTTAACGAAGACAAGTTCCAGCTCATGCGCTATGGAAAAATGAAAATATAAAACTGAAACCACGTACAAAACTCAGGCAAATCATAACATAGAACGAAAAGGCAATGTAAAGGATCTGGGTGTACTCATGTCGGAAGACCTTACCTTTAAAGAACACAATAAAGTAGCCGTCACAACTGCAAGAAAAATGACAGGTTGGATAACAAGAACTTTTCACACTAGAGATGCTATACCGATGATGACACTTTTCAAAACGCTTGTGCTCTCTAGAGTGGAGTACTGCTGCACAATGACAGCCCCTTTCACTGCGGGTGAAATTGCTGACCTGGAGAGCGTGCAGAGATCCTTTACTGCTAGAATCCACTCGGTAAAACATCTAAACTATTGGGACCGACTAAAGAGCCTAAATCTGTATTCCCTTGAGCGCAGGCGGGAGAGATACATAATAATTTACACGTGGAAAATATTAGAGGGGCTGGTCCCAAACCTGCACACAGAAATAACATCACATGAGACCAGAAGACATGGCAGGATGTGCAGAATACCCCCGTTGAAAAGCAGAGGTGCAACTGGTACTCTGAGAGAGAACTCTATCAACATCAGAGGCCCGAGACTGTTCAACACGCTTCCACTACACATAAGGGACATAACTGGCAAACCCCTCACAGTGTTCAAGAGAGAACTGGATAAGCACCTCCAAAGGATACCTGATCAACCAGGCTGTGACTCATACGTCAGGCTGCGAGCAGCCGCGTCCAACAGCCTGGTTGATCAGTCCAGCAACCAGGAGGCCTGGTCGATGACCGGGCCGCGGGGACGATAAGCCCCGGAAGCACCTCAAGGTATCCTCAAGGTAGGACCCGTTGTGTTGACTGAGGAGGATCACAGAGCCGCACCCTGGCACCAGGACCCGTTGTGTTGACTGAGGAGGATCACAGAGCCGCACCCTGGCACCAGGACCCGTTGTGTTGACTGATGATCATTACAGAGCCGCACCCTGGCGCCAGGACCCGTTGTGTTGACTGAGGATCATCACAGAGCCGCACCATGGCGCCAGGACCCGTTGTGTTGACTGAGGATCATCACAGAGCCGCACCCTGGCGCCAGGACCCGTTGTGTTGACTGAGGATCATCACAGAGCCGCACCCTGGCACCAGGACTCGTTGTGTTGACTGAGGATCATCACAGAGCCGCACCCTGGCACCAGGACCCGTTGTGTTGACTGAGGAGGATCACTGAGCTGCACCCTGGTGCCAGGACCCGTTGTGTTGACTGAGGATCATCACAGAGCAGCACCCTGGCGCCAGGACCCGTTGTGTTGACTGAGGAGGATCACTGAGCCGCACCCTGGTGCCAGGACCCGTTGTGTTGACTGAGGAGGATCACAGAGCCGCACCCTGGCGACAGGACCCGTTGTGTTGACTGTGGAGGATCACAGAGCCACACCCTGGCACCAGGACCCGTTGTGTGTTGACTGAGGAGGATCACAGAGCCGCACCCTGGCACCAGGACCCGTTGTGTGGACTGAGGAGGATCAGAGAGCCGCACCCTGGCACCAGGACCCGTTGTGTTGATTGAGGAGGATCAGAGAGCCGCACCCTGGCACCAAGACCCGTTGTGTTGACTGTGGAGGATCACAGAGCCGCACCCTGGCGCCAGGACCCGTTGTGTTGACTGAGGAGGATCACAGAGCCGCACCCTGGCACCAGGACCCGTTGTGTGTTGACTGAGGAGGATCACAGAGCCGCACCCTGGCACCAGGACCCGTTGTGTGGACTGAGGAGGATCACAGAGCCGCACCCTGGCACCAGGACCCGTTGTGTTGACTGAGGAGGATTACAGAGCCGCACCCTGGCACCAGGACCCGTTGTGTTGACTGAGGAGGATCACAGAGCCGCACCCTGGCACCAGGACCCGATGTGTTGACTGATGATCATCACAGAGCCGCACACTGGCGCCAGGACCCGTTGTGTTGACTGAGGATCATCACAGAGCCGCACCCTGGCGCCAGGACCCGTTGTGTTGACTGAGGATCATCACAGAGCCGCACCCTGGCGCCAGGACCCGTTGTGTTGACTGAGGAGAATCAGAGAGCCGCACCCTGGCACCAAGACCCGTTGTGTTGACTGAGGAGGATCAGAGAGCCGCACCCTGGCACCAGGACCCGTTGTGTTGACTGAGGAGGATCAGAGAGCCGCACCCTGGCACCAGGACCCGTTGTGTTGATTGAGGAGGATCAGAGAGCCGCACCCTGGCACCAAGACCCGTTGTGTTGACTGTGGAGGATCACAGAGCCGCACCCTGGCGCCAGGACCCTTGTGTTGACTGAGGAGGAGCACAGAGCCGCACCCTGGCACCAGGACCCGTTGTGTGTTGACTGAGGAGGATCACAGAGCCGCACCCTGGCGCCAGGACCCGTTGTGTTGACTGAGGATCATCACAGAGCCGCACCCTGGCGCCAGGACCCGTTGTGTTGACTGAGGATCATCACAGAGCCGCACCCTGGCGCCAGGACCCGTTGTGTTGACTGAGGATCATCACAGAGCCGCACCCTGGCACCAGGACCCGTTGTGTTGACTGATGAGGATCACTGAGCCGCACCCTGGTGCCAGGACCCGTTGTGTTGACTGAGGATCATCACAGAGCCGCACCCTGGCGCCAGGACCCGTTGTGTTGACTGAGGAGGATCACTGAGCCGCACCCTGGTGCCAGGACCCGTTGTGTTGACTGAGGAGGATCACAGAGCCACACCCTGGCGCCAGGACCCGTTGTGTTGACTGTGGAGGATCACAGAGCCGCACCCTGGCACCAGGACCCGTTGTGTGTTGACTAAGGAGGATCACAGAGCCGCACCCTGGCACCAGGACCCGTTGTGTGGACTGAGGAGGATCACAGAGCCGCACCCTGGCACCAGGACCCGTTGTGTTGACTGAGGAGGATCACAGAGCCGCACCCTGGCACCAGGACCCGTTGTGTTGACTGAGATCATCACAGAGCCGCACCCTGGCGCCAGGACCCGTTGTGTTGACTGATGATCATCACAGAGCCACACCCTGGCGCCAGGACCCGTTGTGTTAACTGAGGATCATCACAGAGCCGCACCCTGGCGCCAGGACCCGTTGTGTTGACTGAGGATCATCACAGAGCAGCACCCTGGCACCAGGACCCGTTGTGTTGACTGAGGATCATCACAGAGCCGCACCCTGGCACCAGGACCCGTTGTGTTGACTGAGGAGGATCACTGAGCCGCACCCTGGTGCCAGGACCCGTTGTGTTGACTGAGGATCATCACAGAGCCGCACCCTGGCGCCAGGACCCGTTGTGTTGACTGAGGAGGATCACCGAGCCGCACCCTGGTGCCAGGACCCGTTGTGTTTACTGAGGAGGATCACAGAGCCGCACCCTGGCACCAGGACCCGTTGTGTTGATTGAGGAGGATCAGAGAGCCGCACCCTGGCACCAAGACCCGTTGTGTTGACTGGAGGATCAGAGAGCCGCACCCTGGCGCCAGGACCCGTTGTGTTGACTGACGAGGATCACAGAGCCGCACCCTGGCACCAGGACCCGTTGTGTTGATTGAGGAGGATCAGAGAGCCGCACCCTGGCACCAAGACCCGTTGTGTTGACTGTGGAGGATCACAGAGCCGCACCCTGGCGCCAGGACCGGTTGTGTTGACTGAGGAGGATCACAGAGCCGCACCCTGGCGCCAGGACCCGTTGTGTTGACTGAGGATCATCACAGAGCCGCACCCTGGCGCCAGGACCCGTTGTGTTGACTGAGGATCATCACAGAGCCGCACCCTGGCGCCAGGACCCGTTGTGTTGACTGAGGATCATCACAGAGCCGCACCCTGGCACCAGGACCCGTTGTGTTGACTGAGGATCATCACCGAGCCGCACCCTGGCACCAGGACCCGTTGTGTTGACTGAGGAGGATCACTGAGCCGCACCCTGGTGCCAGGACCCGTTGTGTTGACTGAGGATCATCATAGAGCCGCACCCTGGCGCCAGGACCCGTTGTGTTGACTGAGGAGGATCACTGAGCCGCACCCTGGCACCAGGACCCGTTGTGTTGATTGAGGAGGATCAGAGAGCCGCACCCTGGCACCAAGACCCGTTGTGTTGACTGTGGAGGATCACAGAGCCGCACCCTGGCGCCAGGACCCGTTGTGTTGACTGAGGAGGATCACAGAGCCGCACCCTGGCACCAGGACCCGTTGTGTTGATTGAGGAGGATCAGAGAGCCGCACCCTGGCACCAAGACCCGTTGTGTTGACTGTGGAGGATCACAGAGCCGCACCCTGGCGCCAGGACCCGTTGTGTTGACTGAGGAGGATCAGAGAGCCGCACCCTGGCACCAGGACCCGTTGTGTGGACTGAGGAGGATCACAGAGCCGCACCCTGGCACCAGGACCCGTTGTGTTGACTGAGGAGGATCACAGAGCCGCACCCTGGCACCAGGACCCGTTGTGTTGACTGAGGAGGATCACAGAGCCGCACCCTGGCACCAGGACCCGTTGTGTTGACTGATGATCATTACAGAGCCGCACCCTGGCGCCAGGACCCGTTGTGTTGACTGAGGATCATCACAGAGCCGCACCATGGCGCCAGGACCCGTTGTGTTGACTGAGGATCATCACAGAGCCGCACCCTGGCGCCAGGACCCGTTGTGTTGACTGAGGATCATCACAGAGCCGCACCCTGGCACCAGGACCCGTTGTGTTGACTGAGGATCATCACAGAGCCGCACCCTGGCACCAGGACCCGTTGTGTTGACTGAGGAGGATCACTGAGCTGCACCCTGGTGCCAGGACCCGTTGTGTTGACTGAGGATCATCACAGAGCAGCACCCTGGCGCCAGGACCCGTTGTGTTGACTGAGGAGGATCACTGAGCCGCACCCTGGTGCCAGGACCCGTTGTGTTGACTGAGGAGGATCACAGAGCCGCACCCTGGCGACAGGACCCGTTGTGTTGACTGTGGAGGATCACAGAGCCACACCCTGGCACCAGGACCCGTTGTGTGTTGACTGAGGAGGATCACAGAGCCGCACCCTGGCACCAGGACCCGTTGTGTGGACTGAGGAGGATCACAGAGCCGCACCCTGGCACCAGGACCCGTTGTGTTGACTGAGGAGGATCACAGAGCCGCACCCTGGCACCAGGACCCGTTGTGTTGACTGAGGAGGATCACAGAGCCGCACCCTGGCACCAGGACCCGTTGTGTTGACTGATGATCATCACAGAGCCGCACCCTGGCGCCAGGACCCGTTGTGTTGACTGAGGATCATCACAGAGCCGCACCCTGGCGTCAGGACCCGTTGTGTTGACTGAGGATCATCACAGAGCCGCACCCTGGCACCAGGACCCGTTGTGTTGACTGAGGATCATCACAGAGCCGCACCCTGGCACCAGGACCCGTTGTGTTGACTGAGGAGGATCACTGAGCCGCACCCTGGTGCCAGGACCCGTTGTGTTGACTGAGGATCATCACAGAGCCGCACCCTGGCGCCAGGACCCGTTGTGTTGACTGAGGAGGATCACTGAGCCGCACCCTGGTGCCAGGACCCGTTGTGTTGACTGAGGAGGATCACAGAGCCGCACCCTGGCGCCAGGACCCGTTGTGTTGACTGTGGAGGATCACAGAGCCGCACCCTGGCACCAGGACCCGTTGTGTTGACTGAGGATCATCACAGAGCCGCACCCTGGCACCAGGACCCGTTGTGTTGACTGAGGAGGATCACAGAGCCGCACCCTGGCGCCAGGATCCGTTGTGTTGCCTGAGGAGGATCACAGAGCCGCACCCTGGTGCCAGGACCCGTTGTGTTGACTGAGGATCATCACAGAGCAGCACCCTGGCACCAGGACCCGTTGTGTTGACTGAGGATCATCACAGAGCCGCACCCTGGCACCAGGACCCGTTGTGTTGACTGAGGATCATCACAGAGCCGCACCCTGGCGTCAGGACCCGTTGTGTTGACTGAGGATCATCACAGAGCCGCACCCTGGCACCAGGACCCGTTGTGTTGACTGAGGATCATCACAGAGCCGCACCCTGGCGTCAGGACCCGTTGTGTTGACTGAGGATCATCACAGAGCCGCACCCTGGCGTCAGGACCCGTTGTGTTGACTGAGGATCATCACAGATCCGCACCCTGGCGCCAGGTCCCGTTGTGTTGACTGAGGAGGATCACAGAGCCGCACCCTGGCGTCAGGACCCGTTGTGTTGACTGAGGATCATCACAGAGCCGCACCCTGGCGCCAGGACCCGTTGTGTTGACTGAGGATCATCACAGAGCCGCACCCTGGCGCCAGGACCCGTTGAGTTGACGGAGAAGGATCACAGAGCCGCACCCTGGCGCCAGGACCCGTTGTGTTGACTGTGGATCATCACAGAGCCGCACCCTGGCACCAGGACCCGTTGTGTTGACTGTGGATCATCACAGAGCCGCACCCTGGCACCAGGACCCGTTGTGTTGACTGAGGAGGATCACAGAGCCGCACCCTGGCACCAGGACCCGTTGTGTTGACTGAGGAGGATCACAGAGCCGCACCCTGGCACCAGGACCCGTTGTGTTGACTGATGATCATTACAGAGCCGCACCCTGGCGCCAGGACCCGTTGTGTTGACTGAGGATCATCACAGAGCCGCACCATGGCGCCAGGACCCGTTGTGTTGACTGAGGATCATCACAGAGCCGCACCCTGGCGCCAGGACCCGTTGTGTTGACTGAGGATCATCACAGAGCCGCACCCTGGCACCAGGACCCGTTGTGTTGACTGAGGATCATCACAGAGCCGCACCCTGGCACCAGGACCCGTTGTGTTGACTGAGGAGGATCACTGAGCTGCACCCTGGTGCCAGGACCCGTTGTGTTGACTGAGGATCATCACAGAGCAGCACCCTGGCGCCAGGACCCGTTGTGTTGACTGAGGAGGATCACTGAGCCGCACCCTGGTGCCAGGACCCGTTGTGTTGACTGAGGAGGATCACAGAGCCGCACCCTGGCGACAGGACCCGTTGTGTTGACTGTGGAGGATCACAGAGCCACACCCTGGCACCAGGACCCGTTGTGTGTTGACTGAGGAGGATCACAGAGCCGCACCCTGGCACCAGGACCCGTTGTGTGGACTGAGGAGGATCACAGAGCCGCACCCTGGCACCAGGACCCGTTGTGTTGACTGAGGAGGATCACAGAGCCGCACCCTGGCACCAGGACCCGTTGTGTTGACTGAGGAGGATCACAGAGCCGCACCCTGGCACCAGGACCCGTTGTGTTGACTGATGATCATCACAGAGCCGCACCCTGGCGCCAGGACCCGTTGTGTTGACTGAGGATCATCACAGAGCCGCACCCTGGCGTCAGGACCCGTTGTGTTGACTGAGGATCATCACAGAGCCGCACCCTGGCACCAGGACCCGTTGTGTTGACTGAGGATCATCACAGAGCCGCACCCTGGCACCAGGACCCGTTGTGTTGACTGAGGAGGATCACTGAGCCGCACCCTGGTGCCAGGACCCGTTGTGTTGACTGAGGATCATCACAGAGCCGCACCCTGGCGCCAGGACCCGTTGTGTTGACTGAGGAGGATCACTGAGCCGCACCCTGGTGCCAGGACCCGTTGTGTTGACTGAGGAGGATCACAGAGCCGCACCCTGGCGCCAGGACCCGTTGTGTTGACTGTGGAGGATCACAGAGCCGCACCCTGGCACCAGGACCCGTTGTGTTGACTGAGGATCATCACAGAGCCGCACCCTGGCACCAGGACCCGTTGTGTTGACTGAGGAGGATCACAGAGCCGCACCCTGGCGCCAGGATCCGTTGTGTTGCCTGAGGAGGATCACAGAGCCGCACCCTGGTGCCAGGACCCGTTGTGTTGACTGAGGATCATCACAGAGCAGCACCCTGGCACCAGGACCCGTTGTGTTGACTGAGGATCATCACAGAGCCGCACCCTGGCACCAGGACCCGTTGTGTTGACTGAGGATCATCACAGAGCCGCACCCTGGCGTCAGGACCCGTTGTGTTGACTGAGGATCATCACAGAGCCGCACCCTGGCACCAGGACCCGTTGTGTTGACTGAGGATCATCACAGAGCCGCACCCTGGCGTCAGGACCCGTTGTGTTGACTGAGGATCATCACAGAGCCGCACCCTGGCGTCAGGACCCGTTGTGTTGACTGAGGATCATCACAGATCCGCACCCTGGCGCCAGGTCCCGTTGTGTTGACTGAGGAGGATCACAGAGCCGCACCCTGGCGTCAGGACCCGTTGTGTTGACTGAGGATCATCACAGAGCCGCACCCTGGCGCCAGGACCCGTTGTGTTGACTGAGGATCATCACAGAGCCGCACCCTGGCGCCAGGACCCGTTGAGTTGACGGAGAAGGATCACAGAGCCGCACCCTGGCGCCAGGACCCGTTGTGTTGACTGTGGATCATCACAGAGCCGCACCCTGGCACCAGGACCCGTTGTGTTGACTGTGGATCATCACAGAGCCGCACCCTGGCGCCAGGACCCGTTGTGTTGACTGTGGATCATCACAGAGCCGCACCCTGGCACCAGGACCCGTTGTGTTGACTGAGGAGGATCACAGAGCCACACCCTGGCACCAGGACCCGTTGTGTTGACTGAGGATCATCACAGAGCCGCACCCTGGCACCAGGACCCGTTGTGTTGACTGAGGATCATCACAGAGCCGCACCCTGGCACCAGGACCCGTTGTGATGACTGAGGAGGATCACTGAGCCGCACCCTGGTGCCAGGACCCGTTGTGTTGACTGAGGATCATCCCAGAGCCGCACCCTGGCGCCAGGACCCGTTGTGTTGACTGAGGAGGATCACAGAGTCGCACCCTGGCGCCAGGACCCGTTGTGTTGACTGAGGAGGATCACAGAGCCGCACCCTGGTGTAACACTCATGACCCCCCCCCCTAGAGTTCTCAACCAGGGAAGTCTGCTCCAAGAGGTCAGCCCAGATGACCTCCGGTTTTCTTGTATGTTGATTAAAAATTCCTGGGTTAGTCTTATTCAGCACAGTTTCAAGTATGTAATATTTCATGATACTCTTGTCAACAGGGTAAGGGAGTAGACCCCAGATCCTCATGTGTAAACATGCTTGGATTTCCCCCTTTTAGACAGGTCAGAGGTCAGCCACACACGAAATTAATAAGTCCTCTCTTGAAACAGTATATGGTTAATGTCAAACAAGTTTAATGATAAATTCTTGAGTGTTTGTGCACGTGTGGCCGACCTCTTATTTCTTGGTGTAGGTATCACAATAAATCTTCCCCCCCCTTTTTGTGAGGTGTATATAGAGGGTCCGTAGTGACTTAGAGACAGAGTACGGTGCTCCGGGATCAAGGGCGGTTCTGTGACGATCATCCACAGGCCGGGAGAGACAGTGTCCACCGGATGGAGAGACAGAGGTCTTAATTAAGGTAATGTGTGTGATCTCTGTAATTTTGTTCCATGTCTAAATTTCTTAACTTGTTGCCAGTGTTAGAGTAGGAATTATAGTGGTGTTTAGTATAATTTGGTATCTCAATAAACTCATGTTAAATTTCCCGTCTGTGTCAATTGTTGAATCCTCTTAGTCTTTTGGTATCGTGGCTGACAACCGTCCCATATTTAATGACAGTTATTGAAAGTACTCTCCAAGTCAAGCAATGTTTCTTGCCTCATTGTTTGATTTAGTCTCAGTGGTCAAGGCAGATGGTGGCAGCGTATTTAATCCTGTGTAGCATTTCCTTGTTTTTAGTGTACCTTTGTACCTTTGATCCGGTGTAACCATCATATGTCAGCTTATTTTACAGTGTTAGTGTTCAATAACAGTGTTACCAAGTGCAACCTACAGGAAGTGTTACTCAGGATAAGAAGTGTGTACATTTATTAGTTTAGTATTCATTATAGAAGGTCACAGTGGTGACTATTTTACCCGTTTTACATTGGGTTATCGTACCCAATGTTACAATGTTGGCAGTAGTGGTGGTCAATGTTACAATGGTAGCAGCGGTGTTCCAATAAGTTGTGGGTGTGTTCACAATTTGTTGGGGGTCCCGCGCGCCGGCTGCTCGGGTTCGTTGCTGTTTGTATGTTTAGGTGGCTCGCGATTTCGTTGCTCGGAGCCACACGTATGTTAAGTGTTATGATTTAGTGCGTCATACGGGAAACTGAGAGAGTTTGGGGTATGCGTTTCGCTCTGAAATCTATGGACAGAAATTAGTTCTCGTTTCTCTGCATAGCTTTCAGGGGTGTGCAACTCAGTTATATGTTGTACAGCAATCTGTTCGGCAGGTTGTCTGGGAAATTTTCAGGGAAGGACGCTTACTGATAATTTCGGAGGTTACTACGAGGTGCCTCGAGTTCTAGGTTTTAACGGGAAGGTCGCAGACGGCGTACTGACGCCTAGAGTGTGGCTGAGTTATCATCATAGAGGGGGTCATGTCATGTTTGCAGCGAGGCTGACCTCAAACATTCTAGTCGTGAATTGTGTCTTAAGGAGGACGGCGCTAGTGTTGGATGTTTGTCCCCAAGGGCGGGTCAGACGTAGCTACCGGTCGTGGCTCACCGAAGAACAATCGTAGGTTAATCACCACGAGAGAAGCCTTAAAATTAGTTCCGGTAGTCTTTACAAGGGTGCTTCGGCACCTAGAGTAGTCTTACAATTAGTTAAGGGAATTCTTAGTTAAGTATATTGTAGTTTATTTTCACTATTTTACTCAGATTCTTTTCGTAAGTGTAAGGAATTTCAGGGTCGATAAGGTTGTATGTGCACCTGACCGTCTCTTGGTGTGCACATATGTGTATATGTGTTCTCATGCTACGATCTGTGGGATTGTTTAAACGAAGCTGTCAACCTGTCAACACCCTGGTTCATCTTGGGCGCGCGGTCATAACCCTCGTCCACTCAGGAAGGGTACTGTCATATGTCACGCGGTGTATATTGTGTTTACAGCGAGTGTGCGTATGTTGTGATTTACTTTTTAATGTTCGATAGATGCATATAATATTGTGTTAAAATTTCATCGTGTTGTCTTGCTTGGTCGGGGTTTTACGGGATTTTCGATAAGTTGTATGTTGACTAGGGCGATGTCTCAACGTGGGGAGACTCCGGTTTTGCACGTAGGGGATAACGAATTCTCTGTGCTTCCGGGTGCTGTGTCCATGGCGGACCCAGAACATTCGCCGGCAGCGGGAATCATTCATGGGTTAGGCAGTCAGGCTACTGAAGACGCTACACTCGTACCGCCAGATGGTGAGGCTTTACTGGGGGAGGGGCCCGTGGTGCCCCAACCCTCCCCCGGCCATTCATCCTCCCTGCTGTCCCAAGGGCCCCAGCCACAACAACAGGCACCTGTTACAACACCTCAGGTACAACCTCAGCCACAACAACAGGCACCTGTTACAACACCTCAGGTACAACTTCAGCCACAACAACAGGCACTTGTTACAACACCTCAGGTACAACCTCAGCCACAACAACAGGCACCTGTTACAACACCTCAGGTACAATTTCAGCCACAACAACAGGCACCTGTTACAACACCTCAGGTACAACTTCAGCCACAACAACAGGCACCTGTTACAACACCTCAGGTACAACTTCAGCCACAACAACAGGCACTTATTACAACACCTCAGGTACAACTTCCGCCACAACAACAGGCACCTGTTACAACACCTCAGGTACAACTTCAGCCACAACAACAGGCACTTGTTACACCTCAGGTACAACCTCAGCCACAACAACAGGCACTTGTTACAACACCTCAGGTACAACCTCAGCCACAACAACAGGCACCTGTTACAACACCTCAGGTACAACTTCAGCCACAACAACAGACACTTGTTACAACACCTCAGGTACAACCTCAGCCACAACAACAGGCACCTGTTACAACACCTCAGGTACAACTTCCGCCACAACAACAGGCACTTGTTACAACACCTCAGGTACAACCTCAGCCACAACAACAGGCACTTGTTACAACACCTCAGGTACAACCTCAGCCACAACAACAGGCACTTGTTACAACACCTCAGGTACAACCTCAGCCACAACAACAGGCACCTGTTACAACACCTCAGGTACAACTTCCGCCACAACAACAGGCACTTGTTACAACACCTCAGGTACAACCTCAGCCACAACAACAGGCACTTGTTACAACACCTCAGGTACAACCTCAGCCACAACAACAGGCACTTGTTACAACACCTCAGGTACAACTTCAGCCACAACAACAGGCACTTGTTACAACACCTCAGGTACAACCTCAGCCACAACAACAGGCACTTGTTACAACACCTCAGGTACAACTTCAGCCACAACAACAGGCACTTGTTACAACACCTCAGGTACAACTTCAGCCACAACAACAGGCACTTGTTACAACACCTCAGGTACAACTTCAGCCACAACAACAGGCACTTGTTACAACACCTCAGGTACAACTTCAGCCACAACAACAGGCACTTGTTACAACACCTCAGACACAACAACAGGCACTGGGTACAACATCGCAACTCACCATGGCGCCCCCCATCAACAACACCAATGGAATTCACAACCCTCCATTTGGCCTCCACCACCCTATAACCCCCAGGCCTATCAACCATCCACCTCCCTTGCTCCCCCCAACATCCCCACCCTTACCACTCATCCTACCACCCCTGCTGCCCCTCTTCCCTTACCTGGTCTTGGGCCCACATATCAGGCGCACCCCCACATGCACGGTTCCTCCCCTTACCCCCCCCCCCACTTACCGCCTAACCCCCCTCCTTTCATTCATTCCCCTTCCTACCCTACTGCCCCCCACCTCCCCTACGTCTCCGCCCAGTATCCCCCCTCCTTCGCGCCCCTCCCTGGTGGGTCTCCTCAGTTGCCAGCATGGTCGGGGTTGTTACCCAAGCCGGTCTTGCCTAAATTGATTTGCAATGACCTATCGCATGATAAGGTGGAACGCAACAGAGCAGTTGAGGACTGGCTCTGGCAGGTGGATTCTGCCTTAGCATCGGCGCCCAGCGATCCTGTGAAGATCCATCTGGCCGCCGGGTTTTGCGTGGACCCGAGCAGACCTCTTATGAAACTAGAGACGTTTAGACGTTTGGGCACATGGCCAGAGTTCGTGCATGCTATAAAACAACGTTACAAGGAGCGGATTGTAACACCCATGACCCCCCCCTAGAGTTCTCAACCAGGGAAGTCTGCTCCAAGAGGTCAGCCCAGATGACCTCCGGTTTTCTTGTATGTTGATTAAAAATTCCTGGGTTAGTCTTATTCAGCACAGTTTCAAGTATGTAATATTTCATGATACTCTTGTCAACAGGGTAAGGGAGTAGACCCCAGATCCTCATGTGTAAACATGCTTGGATTTCCCCTTTTAACCAGGTCAGAGGTCAGCCACACACGAAATTAATAAGTCCTCTCTTGAAACAGTTTATGGTTAATGTCAAACAAGTTTAATGATAAATTCTTGAGTGTTTGTGCACGTGTGGCCGACCTCTTATTTCGTGGTGTAGGTATCACAATAAATCTTCCCCCCCCCCTTTTGTGAGGTGTATATAGAGGGTCCGTAGTGACTTAGGGACAGAGTACGGTGCTCCCGGATCGAGGCCGGTTCTGTGACGATCATCCACAGGCCGGGAGAGACAGTGTCCACCGGACGGAGAGACAGAAGGCTTGTTTAAGGTAATGTGTGTGATCTCTGTAATTTTGTTCCATGTCTAAATTTCTTAACTTGTTGCCAGTGTTAGAGTAGGAATTATCGGGGTGTTTAGTATAATTTGGTATCTCAATAAACTCATGTTAAATTTCCCGTCTGTGTCAATTGTTAAATCCTCTTAGAATCTTTTGGTATCGTGGCTGACAACCGTCTCATATTTAATGACAGTTATAGAAGTACTCTCCAAGTCAAGCAATGTTTCTTGCCTCGTTGTTTGATTTAGTCTCAGTGGTCAAAGGCAGGATGGTGGCAGTGTATTTAATCCTGTGTAGCATTTCCTGGTTGACAGTGTACCTTTGGTCCCGGTGTAACCATCATATGTCAGCTCATATTACAAGTGTTCAATAACAGTGTTACCAAGTGCAACTGATAGGAAGTGTTACTCAGGATAAGAAGTGTGTACATTTATTAGTTTAGTATTCATTATAGAAGGTCACAGTGGTGACTATTTTACCCGGTTTTATATTGGGTTATCGTACCCAATGTTACAATGTTGGCAGTAGTCATAGCCAATGTTACAATGGTAGCAGCGGTGTTCCAATAAGTTGTGGGTGTGTTCACAATTTATTAGGGGTCCCGCGCGCCTGCTCGGGTTCGTTGCTGTTTGTATGTTTAGGCGGCTCGCGATTTCGTTGCTCGGAGCCACACGTATGTTAAGTGTTATGATTTAGTGCGTCATACGGGAAACTAGAGAAAAGTTTGGGGTATGCGCGTCGCTCTGAAATCTATGGACAGAAATTAGTTCTCGTTTCTCTGCATAGCTTTCAGGGGTGTACAACTCAGTTATATGTTGTACAGCAATCTGTTCGGCAGGTTGTCTGGGAATTATCAGGGAAGGACGCTTACTGATAATTTCGGAGGTTACTACGAGGTGCCTCGAGTTCTAGGTTTTAACGGGAAGGTCGCAGACGGCGTACTGACGCTTAGAGTGTGGCTGAGTTATCATCATAGAGGGGGTCATGTCATGTTTGTAGCGAGGCTGACCTCAAACATTCTAGTCGTGAATTGTGTCTTAGGGAGGACGGCGCTAGTGTTGGATGTTTGTCCCCAAGGGCGGGTCAGACGTAGCTACCGGTCGTGGCTCACCGAAGAACAATCGTAGGTTAATCACCACGAGAGTAGCCTTAAATTAGTTTCGGTAGTCTTTACAAGGGTGCTTCGTCACCTAGAGTAGTCTTACAATTAGTTAAGGGAATTCATAGTTANTGTGATACCTGGTCTTTGACCTGCACATCAGCCTCATTACTCTGCAACCTGCTTGAGTAAGCTCTAGTTGCTACTCTCTGAACTGTCATATACTTTGGTCTCACAGTCATCGTGTAGTTTTTACAGGTTTCCATTGCGTCTGTCCCTATATTTTTACCACAGTGAACATTGAAGGAGTCTAACCTCCTCTGATACGTCAGTCACTTGGATTAGGAATGGGATCTACCCTAGCCATGACTCCTGTGGGATGTACTAGTAACATCAAGCCAGTCTTACGTCTCTCTCTCGCTGTAACACTGTCTTGGCTGCAGGGTGCTCTCTTTAGCAACTGGAGCACCACCCCAGTTACTCTTGTGTGCTCCTCATTTTGTACACTGTCCTCCTGATGGGTACTGCGTCGAAGGCTTTCTGACAGTTCCAGAAATATTCAATCTGCCCTTTCTCTGTATGTGAGATGCCTGCCGCCCAGTTAACACAACGTACCAGTAGTTACCATCGTTGAAACCATGCTGGTGCTTGCCTGTCAGTGACTGTAAGTGATGAGTTGTTACAGTCTTGTACAGCCACCAGCACGCCATAGCGTTTCGGACAGGTCCTTATACTCTTAATTTCCTGGAACACGGACCCGCCAAATCGTTTAATAACCAGGTACCCACTCGCTGGAGGGTGAACATAGGCTACAGTTTAGGATTGGCGCCTAGTCAATCCTACTCGGCCAGGATACGAAACCATGCCAAATCGCTCGCGTAGCATGGGACGAGTGTCTACCACTGTGCAGCAGGGACTGCAGTAACAATAAAGGTAAATGATACTTCATGTTACCTTCGTGGACAGAAGAGTGTCAGCTTCAAAGTAATATAATCGAACATATGGGATTACAAAGCAATTGAACTTGGGAAAAGAGCACAAGAGGAAAAAACCGGATGTAATAGCACTTGTTGAAACAAAACTGTCGGGTATCATAACAAATGAATTGTTTCCCCGGGATTACACTGTAATAAGGAAAGAGAGTGAAGGTAGGGGAGGAGGAGGCGGAGGAGTGGCCCTACAGATGAAAAACGAATACGTTTCGTGGAGATGGTTACCCCAGGCTGTGAGTGGCTGAGCGATAACATAACAGTAACCATGCAACCCGTCCTCGCAAATTCGTATAGTCAATATTGACTTATAAATACGTGCATAGGTGACATACTAAACATAATAGTTACCTTGAAAAGCTTCATAGAAAACACCGAGCTTACCTAACCTTGTTAGTATGTTAAGATAAGCATCTTATAGCTTCGTAATTACAATTGTTACTTAACCTATTATAGGTATAGGTTAAGTAATAATTGTAATACGAAGCAATATTATAGGTATAGTATTATATATACCTATTATAGGTATAGTTAAGTAATAATTGTAATTACAAAGCAATAAGATGCTTAACATACTAACAAGGTAGGTAAGGTCGGTGTTTTCTATGAGGTTTCAAGGTAAACTATTAGTTAGTATATCACCTATGCACGTATGTAATAAGTCAATATTGGACTATACGAATTTGCGAGGACGGGTTGAACCACGAGGCCCATAATAGCACTGATACATAGCCCTCCACCAAGTGACACAAGACCCAGCAAGAGTATGACAAGCAACATGACAATTTCTACCATGTTTACAACGTCAGCCTTTGTCGCCTGAGGAAGTCTGTCCCGGCGGCTTATCTTGGCAGAATTCGACCACGAAAAAGATAGACTGGGAAAACACAGAACCACATGGGGGTGCAGAAACCTGGCAAGTGTAAACAACGTGCTGGCAAGTGTAAACAAAGTCCTGGCAAGTGTAACCCAAGTGCTGGCAAGTGCAACCCAAATCCTGGCAAGTGTAAACAGAGTGCTGGCAAGTGTAACCCAAGTGCTGGCAAGTATAAACAGAGTGCTGGCAAATGTAAACAGAGTGCTGGCAAGTGTAAACAGAGTGCTGGCAAGTGTAAACAGAGTGCTGGCAAGTGTAACCCAAGTGCTGGCAAGTGTAAACAGTGTGCTGGCAAGTGTAACCCAAGTGCTGGCAAGTGTAAACAGAGTGCTGGCAAGTGTAAACAGAGTGCTGGCAAGTGTAAACAGAGTGCTGGCAAGTGTAAACAAAGTGCTGGCAAGTGTAAACGAAGTGCTGGCAAGTGTAAACAAAGTGCTGGCAAGTGTAAACAAAGTGCTGACAAGTGTAAACAACGTGCTAGCAAGTGTAAACGAAGTGCTGGCAAGTGTAAACAAAGTGCTGGCAAGTGTAAACGAAGTGCTGGCAAGTGTAAACAAAGTGCTGGCAAGTGTAAACAAAGTGCTGACAAGTGTAAACAACGTGCTAGCAAGTGTAAACGAAGTGCTGGCAAGTGTAAACAAAGTGCTGGCAAGTGTAAACAAAGTGCTGGCAAGTGTAAACGAAGTGCTGGCAAGTGTAAACAAAGTGCTGGCAAGTGTAAACAAAGTGCTGGCAAGTGTAAACAACGCACTGGCATGTGTAAACGAAGTGCTGGCAAGTGTAAACAACGCACTGGCAAGTGTAAACAACGTACTGGCAAGTGTAAACAACGCACTGGCAAGTGTAAACAAAGTGCTGGCAAGTGTAAACAAAGTGCTGGCAAGTGTAACCCAAGTGCTGGCAAGTGTAACCCAAGTCCTGGCAAGTGTAAACAAAGTGCTGGCAAGTGTAAACAAAGTGCTGGCAAGTGTAACCCAAGTCCTGGCAAGTGTAAACAACGCACTGGCATGTGTAAACGAAGTGCTGGCAAGTGTAAACAACGCACTGGCAAGTGTAAACAACGCACTGGCAAGTGTAAACAAAGTGCTGGCAAGTGTAACCCAAGTGCTGGCAAGTGTAACCAAGTCCTGGCAAGTGTAAACAAAGCTCCTAGTCAATTCATCTTCCGGTCTCATGACTATTGCGTTCTAATTTAACTATTTTAAAGTTCGGATTTTGTTCGAACCCGTTGGCCGTCAAGTTGTGGAGGGAGGCGGCTTCTACAACGTGTTCTCTGAGTGTGGTGTTAGGTATAGCGGCGCGTCTCCGGATGTTCTACTAACCTCTTAATGATTCCTTATCTTTATAGTTATCTTTATGGCATTGGCATGATTATCGGTGCCGAGGTATGGTGTGTCTGTGGGTATAACACCACCCTGGCACCAGGACCCGTTGTGTTGACTGTGGAGGATCACAGAGCCGCACCCTGGCACCAGGACCGTTGTGGTTGACTGAGGAGGATCACAGAGCCGCACCCTGGCGCAGGACCCGTTGTGTTGACTGTAGAGGATCACAGAGCCGCACCCTGGCGCCAGGACCCGTTGTGTGTTGACTGAGGAGGATCACAGAGCCGCACCCTGGCACCAGGACCCGTTGTGTTGACTGAGGAGGATCACAGAGCCGCACCCTGGCGCAGGACCCGTTGTGTTGACTGTAGAGGATCACAGAGCCGCACCCTGGCGCCAGGACCCGTTGTGTTGACTGTAGAGGATCACAGAGCCGCACCCTGGCGCCAGGACCCGTTGTGTTGACTGTAGAGGATCACAGAGCCGCACCCTGGCGCCAGGACGTTGTGTGGACTGTAGAGGATCACAGAGCCGCACCCTGGCGCCAGGACCCGTTGTGTTGACTGAGGAGGATCACAGAGCCCACCCTGGCACCAGGACCCGTTGTGTTGACTGAGGAGGATCACAGAGCCGCACCCTGGCGCAGGACCCGTTGTGTTGACTGTAGAGGATCACAGAGCCGCACCCTGGCGCCAGGACCCGTTGTGTGACTGAGAGGATCACAGAGCCGCACCCTGGCGCCAGGACCGTTGTGTTGACTGTGGAGGATCACAGAGCCGCACCCTGGCGCCAGGACCCGTTGTGTTGACTGAGGAGGATCACAGAGCCGCACCCTGGCACCAGGACCCGTTGTGTTGACTGAGGAGGATCAGAGAGCCGCACCCTGGCACCAGGACCCGTTGTGTTGACTGAGGAGGATCAGAGAGCCGCACCCTGGCACCAGGACCCGTTGTGTTGACTGAGGAGGATCACAGAGCCGCACCCTGGCACCAGGACCCGTTGTGTTGACTGAGGAGGATCACAGAGCCGCACCCTGGCACCAGGACCCGTTGTGTTGACTGAGGAGGATCACAGAGCCGCACCCTGGCGCCAGGACCCGTTGTGTTGACTGAGGATCATCACAGAGCCGCACCCTGGCGCCAGGACCCGTTGTGTTGACTGAGGAGGATCACAGAGCCGCACCCTGGCACCAGGACCCGTTGTGTTGACTGAGGAGGATCACAGAGCCGCACCCTGGCACCAGGACCCGTTGTGTTGACTGAGGAGGATCACAGAGCCGCACCCTGGCGCCAGGACCCGTTGTGTTGACTGAGGAGGATCACAGAGCCGCACCCTGGCGCCAGGACCCGTTGTGTTGACTGAGGATCATCACAGAGCCGCACCCTGGCGCCAGGACCCGTTGTGTTGACTGAGGAGGATCACAGAGCCGCACCCTGGCGCCAGGACCCGTTGTGTTGACTGAGGAGGATCAGAGAGCCGCACCCTGGCACCAGGACCCGTTGTGTTGACTGAGGAGGATCACAGAGCCGCACCCTGGCACCAGGACCCGTTGTGTTGACTGAGGAGGATCACAGAGCCGCACCCTGGCACCAGGACCCGTTGTGTTGACTGAGGAGGATCACAGAGCCGCACCCTGGCACCAGGACCCGTTGTGTTGACTGATGATCATCACAGAGCCGCACCCTGGCACCAGGACCCGTTGTGTTGACTGAGGAGGATCACAGAGCCGCACCCTGGCGCCAGGACCCGTTGTGTTGACTGAGGATCATCACAGAGCCGCACCCTGGCGCCAGGACCCGTTGTGTTGACTGAGGATCATCACAGAGCCGCACCCTGGCACCAGGACCCGTTGTGTTGACTGAGGATCATCACAGAGCCGCACCCTGGCACCAGGACCCGTTGTGTTGACTGAGGAGGATCACTGAGCCGCACCCTGGTGCCAGGACCCGTTGTGTTGACTGAGGATCATCACAGAGCCGCACCCTGGCGCCAGGACCCGTTGTGTTGACTGAGGAGGATCACTGAGCCGCACCCTGGTGCCAGGACCCGTTGTGTTGACTGAGGAGGATCACAGAGCCGCACCCTGGCGCCAGGACCCGTTGTGTTGACTGTGGAGGATCACAGAGCCGCACCCTGGCACCAGGACCCGTTGTGTGTTGACTGAGGAGGATCACAGAGCCGCACCCTGGCACCAGGACCCGTTGTGTGGACTGAGGAGGATCACAGAGCCGCACCCTGGCACCAGGACCCGTTGTGTTGACTGAGGAGGATCACAGAGCCGCACCCTGGCACCAGGACCCGTTGTGTTGACTGAGGAGGATCACAGAGCCGCACCCTGGCGCCAGGACCCGTTGTGTTGACTGAGGAGGATCACAGAGCCGCACCCTGGCACCAGGACCCGTTGTGTGTTGACTGAGGAGGATCACAGAGCCGCACCCTGGCACCAGGACCCGTTGTGTTGACTGAGGAGGATCACAGAGCCGCACCCTGGCACCAGGACCCGTTGTGTTGACTGAGGAGGATCACAGAGCCGCACCCTGGCACCAGGACCCGTTGTGTTGACTGAGGAGGATCACAGAGCCGCACCCTGGCACCAGGACCCGTTGTGTTGACTGAGGATCATCACAGAGCCGCACCCTGGCGCCAGGACCCGTTGTGTTGACTGAGGATCATCACAGAGCCGCACCCTGGCGCCAGGACCCGTTGTGTTGACTGAGGATCATCACAGAGCCGCACCCTGGCGCCAGGACCCGTTGTGTTGACTGAGGAGGATCAGAGAGCCGCACCCTGGCACCAGGACCCGTTGTGTTGACTGAGGAGGATCAGAGAGCCGCACCCTGGCACCAGGACCCGTTGTGTTGACTGAGGAGGATCACAGAGCCGCACCCTGGCACCAGGACCCGTTGTGTTGACTGAGGAGGATCACAGAGCCGCACCCTGGCACCAGACCCGTTGTGTTGACTGTGGAGGATCACAGAGCCGCACCCTGGCGCCAGGACCCGTTGTGTTGACTGAGGAGGATCACAGAGCCGCACCCTGGCACCAGGACCCGTTGTGTTGACTGAGGAGGATCACAGAGCCGCACCCTGGCGCCAGGACCCGTTGTGTTGACTGAGGATCATCACAGAGCCGCACCCTGGCGCCAGGACCCGTTGTGTTGACTGAGGATCATCACAGAGCCGCACCCTGGCGCCAGGACCCGTTGTGTTGACTGAGGATCATCACAGAGCCGCACCCTGGCACCAGGACCCGTTGTGTTGACTGAGGAGGATCACTGAGCCGCACCCTGGTGCCAGGACCCGTTGTGTTGACTGAGGATCATCACAGAGCCGCACCCTGGCGCCAGGACCCGTTGTGTTGACTGAGGAGGATCACTGAGCCGCACCCTGGTGCCAGGACCCGTTGTGTTGACTGAGGAGGATCACAGAGCCGCACCCTGGCGCCAGGACCCGTTGTGTTGACTGTGGAGGATCACAGAGCCGCACCCTGGCACCAGGACCCGTTGTGTTGACTGAGGAGGATCACAGAGCCGCACCCTGGCACCAGGACCCGTTGTGTTGACTGAGGAGGATCACAGAGCCGCACCCTGGCACCAGGACCCGTTGTGTTGACTGAGGAGGATCACAGAGCCGCACCCTGGCACCAGGACCCGTTGTGTTGACTGAGGATCATCACAGAGCCGCACCCTGGCGCCAGGACCCGTTGTGTTGACTGAGGATCATCACAGAGCCGCACCCTGGCGCCAGGACCCGTTGTGTTGACTGAGGATCATCACAGAGCCGCACCCTGGCGCCAGGACCCGTTGTGTTGACTGAGGATCATCACAGAGCCGCACCCTGGCACCAGGACCCGTTGTGTTGACTGAGGATCATCACAGAGCCGCACCCTGGCACCAGGACCCGTTGTGTTGACTGAGGAGGATCACAGAGCCGCACCCTGGTGCCAGGACCCGTTGTGTTGACTGAGGATCATCACAGAGCCGCACCCTGGCGCCAGGACCCGTTGTGTTGACTGAGGAGGATCACAGAGCCGCACCCTGGTGCCAGGACCCGTTGTGTTTACTGAGGAGGATCACAGAGCCGCACCCTGGCACCAGGACCCGTTGTGTTGATGAGGAGGATCAGAGAGCCGCACCCTGGCACCAGGACCCGTTGTGTTGACTGGAGGATCACAGAGCCGCACCCTGGCGCCAGGACCCGTTGTGTTGACTGAGGAGGATCACAGAGCCGCACCCTGGCACCAGGACCCGTTGTGTTGATTGAGGAGGATCAGAGAGCCGCACCCTGGCACCAAGACCCGTTGTGTTGACTGTGGAGGATCACAGAGCCGCACCCTGGCGCCAGGACCGGTTGTGTTGACTGAGGAGGATCACAGAGCCGCACCCTGGCACCAGGACCCGTTGTGTTGACTGAGGATCATCACAGAGCCGCACCCTGGCGCCAGGACCCGTTGTGTTGACTGAGGATCATCACAGAGCCGCACCCTGGCGCCAGGACCCGTTGTGTTGACTGAGGATCATCACAGAGCCGCACCCTGGCACCAGGACCCGTTGTGTTGACTGAGGATCATCACAGAGCCGCACCCTGGCACCAGGACCCGTTGTGTTGACTGAGGAGGATCACAGAGCCGCACCCTGGTGCCAGGACCCGTTGTGTTGACTGAGGATCATCACAGAGCCGCACCCTGGCGCCAGGACCCGTTGTGTTGACTGAGGAGGATCACTGAGCCGCACCCTGGCACCAGGACCCGTTGTGTTGACTGAGGAGGATCACAGAGCCGCACCCTGGCACCAGGACCCGTTGTGTTGACTGTGGAGGATCACAGAGCCGCACCCTGGCGCCAGGACCCGTTGTGTTGACTGAGGAGGATCACAGAGCCGCACCCTGGCACCAGGACCCGTTGTGTTGACTGAGGAGGATCACAGAGCCGCACCCTGGCACCAGGACCCGTTGTGTTGACTGAGGAGGATCACAGAGCCGCACCCTGGCGCCAGGACCCGTTGTGTTGACTGAGGAGGATCACAGAGCCGCACCCTGGCACCAGGACCCGTTGTGTGGACTGAGGAGGATCACAGAGCCGCACCCTGGCACCAGGACCCGTTGTGTTGACTGAGGAGGATCACAGAGCCGCACCCTGGCACCAGGACCCGTTGTGTTGACTGAGGAGGATCACAGAGCCGCACCCTGGCACCAGGACCCGTTGTGTTGACTGAGGATCATCACAGAGCCGCACCCTGGCGCCAGGACCCGTTGTGTTGACTGAGGATCATCACAGAGCCGCACCATGGCGCCAGGACCCGTTGTGTTGACTGAGGATCATCACAGAGCCGCACCCTGGCGCCAGGACCCGTTGTGTTGACTGAGGATCATCACAGAGCCGCACCCTGGCACCAGGACCCGTTGTGTTGACTGAGGATCATCACAGAGCCGCACCCTGGCACCAGGACCCGTTGTGTTGACTGAGGAGGATCACTGAGCCGCACCCTGGTGCCAGGACCCGTTGTGTTGACTGAGGATCATCACAGAGCCGCACCCTGGCGCCAGGACCCGTTGTGTTGACTGAGGAGGATCACTGAGCCGCACCCTGGTGCCAGGACCCGTTGTGTTGACTGAGGAGGATCACAGAGCCGCACCCTGGCGACAGGACCCGTTGTGTTGACTGTGGAGGATCACAGAGCCGCACCCTGGCACCAGGACCCGTTGTGTTGACTGAGGAGGATCACAGAGCCGCACCCTGGCACCAGGACCCGTTGTGTGGACTGAGGAGGATCACAGAGCCGCACCCTGGCACCAGGACCCGTTGTGTTGACTGAGGAGGATCACAGAGCCGCACCCTGGCACCAGGACCCGTTGTGTTGACTGAGGAGGATCACAGAGCCGCACCCTGGCACCAGGACCCGTTGTGTTGACTGAGGATCATCACAGAGCCGCACCCTGGCGCCAGGACCCGTTGTGTTGACTGAGGATCATCACAGAGCCGCACCCTGGCGTCAGGACCCGTTGTGTTGACTGAGGATCATCACAGAGCCGCACCCTGGCACCAGGACCCGTTGTGTTGACTGAGGATCATCACAGAGCCGCACCCTGGCACCAGGACCCGTTGTGTTGACTGAGGAGGATCACAGAGCCGCACCCTGGTGCCAGGACCCGTTGTGTTGACTGAGGATCATCACAGAGCCGCACCCTGGCGCCAGGACCCGTTGTGTTGACTGAGGAGGATCACAGAGCCGCACCCTGGTGCCAGGACCCGTTGTGTTGACTGAGGAGGATCACAGAGCCGCACCCTGGCGCCAGGACCCGTTGTGTTGACTGTGGAGGATCACAGAGCCGCACCCTGGCACCAGGACCCGTTGTGTTGACTGAGGATCATCACAGAGCCGCACCCTGGCACCAGGACCCGTTGTGTTGACTGAGGAGGATCACAGAGCCGCACCCTGGCGCCAGGACCCGTTGTGTTGACTGAGGAGGATCACAGAGCCGCACCCTGGCGCCAGGACCCGTTGTGTTGACTGAGGATCATCACAGAGCCGCACCCTGGCACCAGGACCCGTTGTGTTGACTGAGGATCATCACAGAGCCGCACCCTGGCACCAGGACCCGTTGTGTTGACTGAGGATCATCACAGAGCCGCACCCTGGCGTCAGGACCCGTTGTGTTGACTGAGGATCATCACAGAGCCGCACCCTGGCACCAGGACCCGTTGTGTTGACTGAGGATCATCACAGAGCCGCACCCTGGCGTCAGGACCCGTTGTGTTGACTGAGGATCATCACAGAGCCGCACCCTGGCGTCAGGACCCGTTGTGTTGACTGAGGATCATCACAGATCCGCACCCTGGCGCCAGGACCCGTTGTGTTGACTGAGGAGGATCACAGAGCCGCACCCTGGCGCAGGACCCGTTGTGTTGACTGAGATCANTCAACATCAGAGGCCCGAGACTGTTTCAACACACGCTTCCACTACACAAAGGGACATAACGATGCCGACCCCTCACAGTGTTCAGAGAGAACTATCAACATCAGAGGCCCGAGACTGCTCAACACGCTTCCACTACACATAAGGGACATACTGACGGCGGCCCCTCACAGTGTTCAAGAGAGAAATATCAACATCAGAGGCCCGAGACTGGTCAACACGCTTCCACTACACATAAGGGACATAACTGGCCAGACCCCTCACAGTGTTCAAGAGAGAACTACCATCAGAGGCCCGAGACTGCTCAACACGCTTCCACTACACATAAGGGACATAACTGGCCGACCCCTCACAGTGTTCAAGAGAGAACTATCAACATCAGAGGCCCGAGACTGTTCAACACGCTTCCACTACACATAAGGACATAACTGGCCGACCCCTCACAGTGTTCAAGAGAGAACTATCAACATCAGAGGCCCGAGACTGTTCAACACGCTTCCACTACACATAAGGGACATAACTGGCCGACCCCTCACAGTGTTCAAGAGAGAACTATCAACATCAGAGGCCCGAGACTGTTCAACACGCTTCCACTACACATAAGGGACATAACTGGCCGACCCCTCACAGTGTTCAAGAGAGAACTATCAACATCAGAGGCCCGAGACTGTTCAACACGCTTCCACTACACATAAGGGACATAACTGGCCGACCCCTCACAGTGTTCAAGAGAGAACTATCAACATCAGAGGCCCGAGACTGTTCAACACGCTTCCACTACACATAAGGGACATAACTGGCCGACCCCTCACAGTGTTCAAGAGAGAACTATCAACATCAGAGGCCCGAGACTGTTCAACACGCTTCCACTACACATAAGGGACATAACTGGCCGACCCCTCACAGTGTTCAAGAGAGAACTATCAACATCAGAGGCCCGAGACTGTTCAACACGCTTCCACTACACATAAGGGACATAACTGGCCGACCCCTCACAGTGTTCAAGAGAGAACTATCAACATCAGAGGCCCGAGACTGTTCAACACACTTCCACTACACATAAGGGACATAACTGGCCGACCCCTCACAGTGTTCAAGAGAGAACTATCAACATCAGAGGCCCGAGACTGTTCAACACGCTTCCACTACACATAAGGGACATAACTGGCCGACCCCTCACAGTGTTCAAGAGAGAACTATCAACATCAGAGGCCCGAGACTGTTCAACACGCTTCCACTACACATAAGGGACATAACTGGCCGACCCCTCACAGTGTTCAAGAGAGAACTATCAACATCAGAGGCCCGAGACTGTTCAACACACATCCACTACACATAAGGGACATAACTGGCCGACCCCTCACAGTGTTCAAGAGAGAACTATCAACATCAGAGGCCCGAGACTGTTCAACACACTTCCACTACACATAAGGGACATAACTGGCCGACCCCTCACAGTGTTAAGAACTCGATAAACACCTCCAAAGGATACCTGATCAACCAGGCTGTGACTCATACGTCAGGCTGCGAGCAGCTGCGACCAACAGCCTGATTGACCAGCCTAGCAACGAAGAGGCCTGGTTGAGGACCGGGCCGCGGGGACGCTAAGCCCCGGAAGCATCTCGAGGTAACCTCAAGGAAAGTATTTCACTTGTTAATGCAGGGAGCCGGTCGGCCGAGCGGACAGCACGCTGGACTTGTGATCTTGTGGTCCCGGGTTCGATCCCAGGCGCCGGCGAGAAACAATGGGCAGAGTTTCTTTCACCCTATGCCCTGTTACCTAGCAGTAAAATAGGTACCTGGGTGTTAGTCAGCTGTCACGGGCTGCTTCCTGGGGGTGGAGGCCTGGTCGAAGACCGGGCCGCGGAGACACTAAAAAGACCCGAAATCATCTCAAGATAACCTCTCAAGATAGATCCGATTTGTCAATATCAGAACTTTAATGTGTGGCTGAGCCGAGTACTTTGTGTTCATCTGGGATCCCTCAGTCATGTGTCACCCGGGTTATAGTCTGTCTCTGTGTGCCATCTCTATTTCCCTGGTAATTTTGAATGTGGTGATCATGTCTCACCTGTTTCTTTAGTGTTTTCCTTTAGTGTTTCTGTGTAGCTCATACCCCTCAGCTGTTGGACTAGTTTAGTGGCATACCTGTGAACTTTCTCCAGCTTCATTTTGTGATTAGTGAGACAAGTACTCCGCGCTGGTGCTGCATATTGTAGAATTGGTCTGACATAGATGATATACAACGTCCTGAATGACTTATTATTGAGATTGGTGGTACTAATTTGGTGTGATCATTGCGGGGAGTCTTGGTGTAGTAACTCCAAGACTTCGTCTCATGATATCACATGGGAGAGGATTTCCTCTCCCATGTGATACCTGGTCTTTGACCTGCACATAGCCTCATTACTCTGCACCTGCTTGAGTTAAGCTCTAGTTGCTACTCTCTGAACTGTCATATACTTTTGTCTCAGTCATCGTGTAGTTTTTTACAGGTTCCCATTGCGTCTGTCCCTATAATTTTTACCACAGTGAACATTGAAGGAGTCTAACCTCCCTCTGATACGTCAGTCACTTGGATTAGGAATGGGATCTACCCTAGCCATGACTCCTGTGGGATGTTACTAGTAACATCAAGCCAGTCTTAAGTCTCTCTTCTCGCTGTAACACTGTCTTGTGCTGCAGGGTGCTCCTTTAGCAACTGGAGCACCACCCCAGTTACTCTTGTGTGCTCCTCCATTTTGTACACTGTCCTCCTGATGGGTACTGCGTCGAAGGCTTTCTGACAGTCCAGAAATATTCAATCTGCCCCTTCTTCTCTGTATTGTGAGATGCCTGCCGCCCAGTTAACACAACTGTACCAGTAGTTACCATCGTTGAACCCATGCTGGTGCTTGCCTGTCAGTGACTGTAAGTGATGGGTTGTTACAGTCTTGTACAGCCACCAGCACCCATAGCGTTTCCGACAGGTCCTTAATCTTAATTTTCCTTGGAACACGACCCGCCAAATCGTTTAATAACCAGGTACCCACTCGCTGGAGGGTGAACATAGGCTACAGTTTAGGATTGGCGCCTAGTCAATCCTACTCGGCCAGGATACGAACCCATGCCAAATCGCTCGCGTAGCATGGGACGAGTGTCTTACCACTGTGCAGCGGGGACTGCAGTAACAATAAAGGTAACATGATACTTCATGTTACCTTCGTGGACAGAAGAGAGTCAGCTTCAAAGTAATATAATCAAACATATGGGATTACAAAGCAATTGAACTTGGGAAAAGAGCACAAGAGGAAAAACCCGGATGTAATAGCACTTGTTGAAACAAAACTGTCGGGTATCATAACAAATGAATTGTTTCCCCGGATTACACTGTAATAAGGAAAGAGAGTGAAGGTAGGGGGGAGGAGGAGGAGGAGTGGCCCTACAGATGAAAAACGAATAAAGTTTCGTGGAGATGGTTACCCCAGGCTGTGAGTGGCTGAGCGATAACATAACAGTAACCATGCAACCCGTCCTCGCAAATTCGTATAGTCAATATTGACTTATTAAATACGTGCATAGGTGACATACTAAACATAATAGTTTACCTTGAAAAGCTTCATAGAAAACACCGAGCTTACCTAACCTTGTTAGTATGTTAAGATAAGCATCTTATTGCTTCGTAATTACAATTGTTACTTAACCTATTATAGGTATAGTTAAGTAATAATTGTAATTACGAAGCAATAAGATGCTTATCTTAACATACTAACAAGGTTAGGTAAGGTTGGTGTTTTCTATGAAGCTTTTCAAGGTAAACTATTATGTTTAGTATATCACCTATGCACGTATGTAATAAGTCAATATTGACTATACGAATTTGCGAGGACGGGTTGCACCATGAGGCCCAATAATAGCAGTGATACATAGCCCTCCACCAAGTGACACAAGACCCAGCAAGAGTATGACAAGCAACATGACAATTTCTACCATGTTTACAACGTCGGCCTTTGTCGCCTGAGGAAGTCCGTCCCGGCGGCTTATCTTGGCAGAATTCAACCACGAAAGATAGACTGGGAAAACACAGAGCCACATGGAGGTGCAGAAACCTGGCAAGTGTAAACAAAGTGCTGGCAAGTGTAAACAACGTGCTGGCAAGTGTAACCCAAGTGCTGGCAAGTGTAAACAACGTGCTGGCAAGTGTAACCCAAGTGCTGGCAAGTGTAACCCAAGTGCTGGCAAGTGTAAACAGAGTGCTGGCAAGTGTAACCCAAGTGCTGGCAAGTGTAACCCAAGTGCTGGCAAGTGTAACCCAAGTGCTGGCAAGTGTAAACAACGTGCTGGCAAGTGTAACCCAAGTGCTGGCAAGTGTAACCCAAGTGCTGGCAAGTGTAAACAGAGTGCTGGCAAGTGTAAACAGAGTGCTGGCAAGTGTAAACAGTGTGCTGGCAAGTGTAAACAAAGTGCTGGCAAGTGTAACCCAAGTGCTGGCAAGTGTAAACATAGTGCTTGCAAGTGTAACCCAAGTGCTGGCAAGTGTAAACAAAGTGCTGGCAAGTGTAAACAACGTGCTTGCAAGTGTAACCCAAGTGCTGGCAAGTGTAAACAACGTGCTAGCAAGTGTAAACAAAGTGCTGGCAAGTGTAAACAACGTGCTAGCAAGTGTAAACAAAGTGCTGGCAAGTGTAAACAGAGTGCTGGCAAGTGTAAACAACGTGCTAGCAAGTGTAAACAAAGTGCTGGCAAGTGTAAACAAAGTGCTGGCAAGTGTAAACAGAGTGCTGGCAAGTGTAAACAAAGTGCTGGTAAGTGTAAACAAAGTGCTGGCAAGTGTAAACAGAGTGCTGGCAAGTGTAAACAAAGTGCTGGCAAGTGTAAACAAAGTGCTGGCAAGTGTAAACAAAGTGCTGGCAAGTGTAAACAAAGTGCTGGCAAGTGTAAACAAAGTGCTGGCAAGTGTAAACAACGCACTGGCATGTGTAAACGAAGTGCTGGCAAGTGTAAAGAACGCACTGGCAAGTGTAAACAACGCACTGGCAAGTGTAAACAAAGTGCTGGCAAGTGTAAACAACGCACTGGCAAGTGTAAACAACGCACTGGCAAGTGTAAACAAAGTGCTGGCAAGTGTAAACAACGCACTGGCAAGTGTAAACAACGCACTGGCAAGTGTAAACAACGCACTGGCAAGTGTAAACAAAGTGCTGGCAAGTGTAACCCAAGTCCTGGCAAGTGTAACCCAAGTCCTGGCAAGTGTAAACAAAGTCTTGGCAAGTGTAAACAAGTGCTGGCAAGTGTAAACAAAGTGCTGGCAAGTGTAAACAAAGCTAGTCAATTCATCTTCCAGTCTCATGACTATTGCGTTCTAATTTAACTATTCTGAAGTTCGGATTTTGTTCCGAACCCGTTGGCCGTCAAGTTGTGGAGGGAGGCGGCTTCTACAACGTGTTCTCTCAGTGTGGTGTTAGGTATAGCGGCGCGTCTCCGGATGTTCTACTGACCTCTTAAGGATTCCTTATCTTTATAGTTATCTTTATGGCATTGGCATGATTATCGGTGCCGAGGTATGGTGTGTCTGTGGGTATAACACCACCCTGGCGCCAGGACCCGTTGTGTGTTGACTGTGGAGGATCACAGAGCCGCACCCTGGCGCCAGGACCCGTTGTGTTGACTGTGGAGGATCACAGAGCCGCACCCTGGCGCCAGGACCCGTTGTGTTGACTGTGGAGGATCACAGAGCCGCACCCTGGCGCCAGGACCCGTTGTGTGTTGACTGTGGAGGATCACAGAGCCGCACCCTGGCGCCAGGACCCGTTGTGTTGACTGTGGAGGATCACAGAGCCGCACCCTGGCGCCAGGACCCGTTGTGTGTTGACTGTGGAGGATCACAGAGCCGCACCCTGGCGCCAGGACCCGTTGTGTGTTGACTGTGGAGGATCACAGAGCCGCACCCTGGCGCCAGGACCCGTTGTGTTGACTGTGGAGGATCACAGAGCCGCACCCTGGCGCCAGGACCCGTTGTGTTGACTGTGGAGGATCACAGAGCCGCACCCTGGCACCAGGACCCGTTGTGTTGACTGAGGAGGATCACAGAGCCGCACCCTGGCGCCAGGACCCGTTGTGTGTTGACTGTGGAGGATCACAGAGCCGCACCCTGGCACCAGGACCCGTTGTGTTGACTGAGGATCATCACAGAGCCGCACCCTGGCACCAGGACCCGTTGTGTTGACTGAGGAGGATCACAGAGCCGCACCCTGGCACCAGGACCCGTTGTGTTGACTGAGGATCATCACAGAGCCGCACCCTGGCACCAGGACCCGTTGTGTTGACTGAGGAGGATCACAGAGCCGCACCCTGGCGCCAGGACCCGTTGTGTTGACCGAGGATCATCACAGAGCCGCACCCTGGCGCCAGGACCCGTTGTGTTGACCGAGGATCATCACAGAGCCGCACCCTGGCGCCAGGACCCGTTGTGTTGACTGAGGATCATCACAGAACCGCACCCTGGCGCCAGGACCCGTTGTGTTGACCGAGGATCATCACAGAGCCGCACCCTGGCGCCAGGACCCGTTGTGTTGACTGAGGATCATCACAGAACCGCACCCTGGCGCCAGGACCCGTTGTGTTGACTGAGGATCATCACAGAACCGCACCCTGGCGCCAGGACCCGTTGTGTTGACCGAGGATCATCACAGAGCCGCACCCTGGCGCCAGGACCCGTTGTGTTGTAACAGGGGGTCGAAGGGCCTCGTGTGAAGTAATTGGATCGTTGATGTCATGGTTGTTATCGTCTGA
>WNGS01131627.1:0-25550 GCA_020271785.1 Procambarus virginalis
ACCGGTAACGAGTAATGGGCAAAATCTACAACATGGGTACCAGACTGGAGATGGATGTCGGCATTACTAGTGTTTGCAATAAATAATGTAACAGTACCGTCCTGCACTGTGTGCCAGGAGGGTTCAACAAACGTACCATTCACTTTACACGTTTCACTTTCCGCAATCACATCCGACAACTCAGGCACTCCCTGAACCTTAACTCTTATTCTGGTGAGAGAATGAGAGTGCAGCACAGTGTCAGTAGCCGTGGAACCACTGACTTCAGAGATGGAAGCTGCCAGGCGAGCAAGACAACGAGAATCTGTTAGGGCGTCCCCTTCCAGAAGATCCCGATACTCACTCTCCTTAACAACTGCACCACTACGATGCTTCAATCGAGTGCCTATTTTCTCGGGTATGCTAACACGACAATGATCTGACAAACCTACGCTAGCAAGGCGGGTGTCAACGAAATTAACGTAGTCCGATGAAGATTGAACTCATGGCCCTGTCGATACATGCTACACAAGGGTATGATATGGTCTTTGATACTTATGTTCCAACGATGGGGAAACAATGCAATATTTTCATCAATCATGGTGTACAGACCTAAGAGAATGTCTCCAGGAAAATGAATAATGTCAACAACTAAACATGTTATAGACAATGTGACATCATTGAACTTGAGTGGGAGGTCAATTTCACCCTGAACTTTTACTTTATTTCCTGAAATACCACTTAGAAAAGGTATGTGTGACTGTTTTAAAGTAGTTGGGTGCTTACTTGCAATGTCTCTAAGAGCTGAAGGCTTGACAATATTAATTTTTGCACCTGAATCAAGAAAAACTTTTAAAACTCTACCATGTACAATGGCTGATACAAGGGGACCATCACTTGAGACTGGACAAGTTACTACTTTTGACTTATGTTGTCTGGGATATCTGCGTCTTGTCTGGGTTAAATGTACTGTGGTTCCGTCAACATCTACAACTGGTCTAGAGTCAGTGTCCTCCTCTGTCAAGTGTCCAAATCTATTTTGGGTAGCTACTGAATACACAGGGAGGGCACTAGGATTGGCTAGCTTGAATTGGTTAGCGGATGGCCTTGGGGGTTTCCCGACGACATGGAGTGAACATTCTGAACTCCAGCATTCTGCGACTGAGTATTATAATTTGAACTTGCATTATAGTTGGGCTGGGAGTTGTAATTACGAGGGTTCTGATAATGTCTTGGACGCTGTGAGCCTCGCCAAGACTGACCATGGGAGTTACGAGGTGGAGATGCCCTTTGCCTAGCTCTACAATCCGCAGTGTGGTGACCGACTTGCTTATGGTACTTGCAATATGGTAGCCTAGAATGATTAGATTGACGAGGGGACCGAGAGAATTGTCTAGGAGGTGATGATCTAGGTGCGGACCAACAGTCCCTTGCGATGTGGTTACTCTTACCACAGTGCCAACATGAGGAAGCGGATGGTTGTGGACTATGGCGTTTCGGCAATTTATGAGGCGGCGAATTTGAATTTGACTGGGGCTACGAGCATGGGTGCGGTTCTGCGACCAAGAGTTTTGAGAATTTGTGGAAGGCTGCTGAGAGCTTGTTACTACATTTACAGTATCAGAGGGTGGCAACAGTTGAGCACTTCGGGGAGCTAGTTTATCAGCGGCATTGTTAATGGCTTCAAATACTTCACCAATTTCATGTTTAACACCAAAATTTTGTTGCTCAACGATTGGCTTAGTATGCTCGGGGGCAAAATGCATTAAAGTACCAAACGCTATCATTTTAGCCATAGACTCAGGGGACAGATTGTCGTCTTTATCTAACCAAGTCGAATTATTCATAGCCGACACTAAGGCATAAAGATACTGATCGAGGCGGCTAGTAAACGCATTAAACGATTCACCAGGCTGCATGGTGGCATTGGCAATTTTCTTGACTAACCTATACGGGTCAAGGTCTCCTTTATTAACAAAGCGACGGCGAAAGAAATCTTTAAATTCAGACCAAGACTGGAGGCTAACAATGGCTTTCTCATCAACAACGAAACGTGCATCACCTCTGGTTGTGTCTACAGCTGACCGTGCAATTGCCAAGTATTCGGCATCAGTAGGCTTAGAAAAACGTGCAACTGTTTTCGCTTCAACCTTACTAAACCAAGATTCTAAAAGGCGCGATTCGCCAGCAAAAAGAGGAATAGCCATTTCCTGAGCTGATCTCTGGCCATTGGGATGAGCAATTGCTCCTGTTGAGTCTGAGGGAGTTTCAACAGTGGTAGGCATTGTTACAGCCGTGGAATTAATATTTGAACGCAGATTATAATTAAGTGCACCTGGCATCAGATAGTATACACAACAATAAACACTCAAAAAAATATCAACTTGGCTAAAGTAAAAAATTGGCAGAAATAAAATTATTAAATTGGGCTAGGCAAGAAAATAATTAAGAACAAGCAAATTGTGAATTAATTTTAGCAATCTTTCATTAAAAAATGGCTGGAATTAGATGTATGTAAATTAATTAAACCAGACTAAGCACAACAATTTAGAATAAAAACTGGAAAATGCAATTGCAAAATTTCATTAAAAAGATTCAACACAACAAGTGGCAATGCATGAAAAATGGGTTTAGCAAAAACAAATTGCACACAGGCACATGGGTAACATGCTATGATAAAAGTGTAAAATAAAATGCGTAAAGGATTAATTTCAAAGTTAGGTCTGGAGAAATATCAGAATTTTTCTATGTTCAATTGTCTATGGAAATTTCAAAAATAAATTTCTATTATGCAAAATATACTACTAGAAACAATTATTTCTTTCTTCTCTGGAATTTGAATTTACCAATAACACTAGTAGATCACTTAATATTCAAATCAATGACTGTGAGAAGCAGGAATGTTGAAATCACACAAGAAAACTGTGGGCATGGAGTACTGGACCCAGCTCCAATATTTAACAAGTCACTGAATGGTTAATTCACAGGATATTATGGATATTATTTACGTTAAACCTCATTAAACCATAGCACACGATATTTGAACCCTTATTTACTTAACTCAGGGCTGCAGGATTTGCGATATAACGGTAGCCAGTACCAGAAACGGCGACGAGACTTGTGAAGAGGCACATGTGTGGTGTGTTTACATCTGGTACGATGGCGACGCTCCTAGCGGCGGTTGCACGAAGCTGGGGGACCCCACAGTAGCACGAAGTTGGGAGCACGAAGGTAAATTCTGAGACGACGATATTGCGACGATAGTGGTGGAGAACACCTATCTCTGGAGAAGTTCACAGCGATGATGTAGCAGGAGCTGTGGTGGTGATGGTGGCGAGGTGATGAGGTGTCGATGTGGCAGCGTGGCGTCGATGTGGCACGTGGCGTCAGTATAAACAAACAATCGTAGTCTTTTTTTTTTATTCACGAATTTCCTTTGAAGAACTTGTAGAACACCCCACAATTATCAATTGACGCTTGCGACGATGGCTGACGACGATGCAAGAGCTGGAACACTCACAAAGCTTGAGGTGGTGGTAGGTGGTGGTGGTGGTAGGTGATGTGCTACAGGTGGCTCCACGTGGCGCGCGATTCAAAAATAGCTGGCGCGGGAATCTTCCCTTCTCACTGTTGAATTAGCGTTCAAACAGGAAATTATTGACCCTTACTTCTGATACGTTGGTCTGGAGTAGTGGTTGATGGCAGGACCCCGGTCTGGCACAATAGTTGATGCGTGGGTGGCAGGATGGCGGCTATATGGAGATGGCGGCGTATGGAGGCGGTTGCACGAGGCGATGCTGGTTAACTTGAATTTCCCAGAAAAAAATTTCTAGGTCCCACTGCTGCTACCAGTATTCTTTGCCTTGTGTGGGGGTTGAATGTAGACACAGATGTTGGTTCGTTGATTTATTGGCTAAGGCAACAAGATATATATGTGGCCAGCCGAGGTCCTACTACTGTCGATCTGTGGAGCTAACTGACTACCGCAAGCATGGCTGGTGGCTGAGAATGTGACATGACGTCAGAGGCCTACTCGCCTGTGATTGGTTATGTTCCAACTGGCGGGGAATTTGAATATAACACACTGACCTAACAAATTCACAAAGACCTGAAAGTTGTAGCATTAAATATTATGATAGATATCGTGAGGAGACATTCACATATGGGACTAATAGAACAAGAACCCAGCAATGTGATGTTATAGTGGCCAGAATTCGCCTGGGATATAGACGTATCTGGCAGCTTTCTCAAAACTCAAATGTCGAGTGCCTAAATAAACATTTGATTTGACATTTGATTTGAGTACACAATGTGTCAACTTTGTGAAAGAGAAAACATGCACTCTCTTGAACATTATATTGTAGAATGTCCCATATTGACTGACTTTCGCCCTCCTGGGCTGAGGTATGCTGAATTGTGTAATTACTGTATGAGTACTGGAACACTTGATGATATATTGGACTTGTATCCAAGATTGACCATGTAATGTATCATTTATACAATGTATGTTGTGATGTAACTATATAACCTGAGCTTGTAAAAGCACCTTAATCACCTTCAGTGATTAAGTGCTTAATTGCACACTAGTTTCTCTGTCAGCTATCTCACCCTGTCAGAGTAAAAGAGACAAATGTATGTGAATGCATGTGTGTGTATATATATGCATGTATATATGTATATGTACGTATATATGTGTGTGTGTGTATGTATATGTATGTGTATAAAGTACATATGGAAGCTGATCAGAATTGCATTTCACCTTTGTAAATGCACATTCATGACACTTCGAAACTTTATGTAGGGCATACGTAAATCTGTGTATCTATGTATTTAGGTATGTAGGTTAGCTTAGCATTTTAAAAGTAACAAATGTTCCGAACATAATGGAAACAGACCCAACTATGGGATGGGTTAACCCAAGTAACGCGTTTCCAAAAGGGTTGCCCATGTTGGAAAAGACGAACGCCGAAAGAATATTGTTGAAAACATCTTGATGACTTATTAAACCAAAATTATTTATTAATCAGAAGAAAGACAAAAACGCGACCTATCTGTAAAACGTCTACCAGATAAATATTTTAAGTAAAACCGAAGATATTTGTAGTTGTATAAAAGGGGCAGTTTTCATCGCTCGTCGAGCTCGAAAACCGCAGCATTCATCTCAGAACCATGCCTATTTCACGCAGATTCCTTAATAAACGTAAGAGTTTTTATATGTCACAAGAAAGATAGAAATATAAGCTTCATTCTAAATACCTTACCATGGGTATATTTAAATTTAAAGCGAAGATAGATGTACTTTTGTAATAGCCGAGCTCCGACCCCGGACAGATCGATCGACCGAGCAACTCTCTCTCAGAACAATGTATATTTCACGTGAATTCGTTAATAAACATATATGTTTTATATGTCTCAAGAAAGGCAGACATATAAGCTTCACTTTAAACACTTTACCATAGACATATTTAAAGTTCTAATGAAGATACATGTATTTTAAAATTACGGAGCTCCGACCCCGTACAGACTGAACGACAGAGCAACTCTCTCTCAGATCAATGTTTATTTCACGTAAATTCGTTAATAAACACAAATGTTATACATGTCTTAAGCAAGATAGAAATATGAGCTTCATTTTAAATACATTACAATAGACATATTTATAGCTCAAGTGAAGATACATATGTTTTTATAGTAGCGCTCAGTAGCTTGTCGGGCATGTAGTGCAGACGCCTACCCACTTGCCGATATATTGTATAATTAACAAAGATACGCTAATAAAGCCTAAAGTCTTATATGCCTCCAGAAAGACCGAGATATGAACATTATTATGATTGCACCAAATGAAATATATCATGTTCGAGGACAAAGATATATCAATTTTAAATTAAGTTTCGACTCTTGCTCGGGCGAGAGAGATGGGGCGACTCTCGCCCCATCTATTGGAGATTCTGTCCACTAAAGACCCAAAGCTACTCAAACCCTCTAGCATTATTTAAGTAATGAAGTAATATGGTATATTTACTCACTATAATGTGGGTGCTGAATGCAGAACATGAGAAAACATATATTTACTCCAAACCAATATAATTTCATTATGAAATAAGTAAATAAGTAGCATCAAAGGAAGTCGACGGTCCAAGCGTCAATGTTGTGGAGCGACTTATCCAAGATATATCGTTGTTTGGAAAGTGTTTTTTGGCATATCCAGTTGTCGCACTTCTCTGCACAAATTATCACAAATTTAAATTATAATGTTAACAAGTAGAATACGTATTTTTAATAAAATCTAACATAACTAGCCAGAAAACATTTAACATTTATTAAAAAATATATGTTTGGAAGTTAAATCGACTTCATAGGACAATAGTTTGTTATATATACTCGTTATTCGTTGACATGCGTTCGCTACTTAAACTACCTTGTACTGTACTTATGTAAAATCTCCCATGTCTCTTCGCTCATCTCACCGAACCCTACAGGCTCTGTGATATATTGTTTAATTAAGATTCACAAATAAAGCTTATAATTGTATATGTTATCAAAAAGGCAGAGCTTAGTTTAGTTCATTTATTATGCACCCCATACCCATCCTATGGGCGATAGTGGAGTGTTACAGAGGCACATAATGGGCTCAGGGAATGAGCCCCACAATTCATATAGCCAAGCAAGTTATAATCTTGATAAGCTAGTTACAAAAGTCAATGCACATTGTCACATCAACAATGGGCTCGAGACCGACCACAAGTACAGTTTATAATTTAAGCAACTGACATATATGGAGGGCTATAGTGTCACAATTGATATGTTTATCCTACACATAACTCCCTCTCCCCCCATCCAATGGGCAGCGGTGGATAGGTCCTAGCAGTGGTAAGACCTAGCAGTGGTAACATCTAGAAGTCTGCTAACATTATTGGATGACCCATAGACGAGCGATTCATCAAAGTTTATACAATATTGTGAAATTGGGAGTCAGTGTAGTAACATAAATTGGTAAATCATAAATATTGTAAGTTAAGAATCTGATGCATGTGTGTGTGTTGGGGGGGGGGGGTTATACCCTTGGTAAGCGAGAGTGGAAAGTAACGTTAGACGTTCTGCGGTCAATGTGGGGGGGGAGGGAGGGTGGGAGGGTCAAATCCACCCTCCAACATCTGGGCATAATACCACCAGCCTCCACAACACTCCATCAGCTGATGCTTGTAGATGCTTCATCTAACCTCACCTATGTCACACATTAACCTACAGTTCCAGTGATATTTAAACTCATCACAGTGGCGTCTCACCAATATAAACTGTATTGGATTTTGTCCCGAAATAGCTATATGCTGACTGGACGTGTATGTATGTATGTATGTATGTATGTATGTATGTATGTATGTATGTATGTATGTATGTATGTATGTATGTATGTATGTATGTATGTATGTATGTATGTATGTATGTATGTATGTATGTATGTATGTATGTATGTATGTATGTATGTATGTATGTATGTATGTATGTATGTATGTATGTATGTATGTATGTATGTATGTATGTATGTATGTATGTATGTATGTATGTATGTATGTATGTATGTATGTATGTATGTATGTATGTATGTATGTATGTATGTATGTATGTATGTATGTATGTATGTATGTATGTATGTATGTATGTATGTATGTATGTATGTATATGTATGTATGTATGTATGTATGTATGTATGTATGTATGTATGTATGTATGTATGTATGTATGTATGTATGTATGTATGTATGTATGTATGTATGTATGTATGTATGTATGTATGTATGTATGTATGTATGTATGTATGCATGTATGTATGCATGCGTGTATGCATGTATGCATGTATTTATGTACGCATGCATGTATGTATGTATGTGTGTATGTATGTATTCCCAATCACGTTAAAGACTCCTCCTCTATCATCCAATTTAAGAGAAAAACAACTATGTACTAAATAATCAACTCCTTGTAACTTTAATTATGCTGACCTTCCTATCTGTATTCAGACTGTGCCTACCATCATTATAGGTGATTATAACGCTAGGCATAGGAATTTTGGTAATTCGCAGTTCAATAATCGTAACGGCAACCAACTGTTGTCACTATTAGGTAGTCACGATGATGCACAGGTTGTGGGTGACCTTGAACCGACGCATATCTACGAAGGTATTCTTGATCTATGTCTCGGTTTCAACGTCTCCCACACTGTGTGCGCCTCGTCAATAGTGCCAGATATGGCGTCTGATCATCTGGCCATATTAGCCACTGTAAGCATTGGCAGCTCTATCCTCCCCGGCGGAATGTTCAAGCGGAAGAGGCTGGCTGTGCCCATCGATCAACGAGACAATTTTGTTGCTCATGTGCCAGAATGGTACAGTTCATCTGAGCCTTCATCAGTTGAAGATTTTAACAATGAGCTCACAGATACTATCGACCAGTTTATAGAATCACTTGATCCATCGTCCAGGCCACGTAACCCAAATTACACTGGTCATAGCACTTATGCTTATTATAATGATTCTAAATTGCATGCACTAAAACGCACTGCCAGAATAATTGGACTAGCTTATAGAAGGACCCGCACTGCTGAAATGCTTCGGCTCTTTCAAGCGGCTCTGGCTGAGGCCAGGGAACGTATGGTGGAGCTGAGGCAGACAGTTTGGAAACTTTTGTCCGTGGTCTCATTTCTCACACGCCACTAAGTCGGGCATGGAAGGATATCAACAAGATCAAAGGGAAAAATGCTGCAGAGATCTCGTACCCTAATCCTCTGCACAGAGCAAATGAGCTTGTTGATGCTTGGGCCACGACTTCCAACTTTGACAGTCTTCCTCTACCCTCACAGAATGAATTAAATAATAGATATACTGATAGGGCAAGGCTCCTTGACTTCAAGCTTCATCAAGAGGATGACTGTGACATGCTTCTTACTAAATACGAACTAGATTCTGCTCTACATAAAGGCAAAGCTACATCTCCCGGGGAGGATGGAGTTACTTACGGCATACTGCGTATGCTTCTGCTAGTTCCAGGGAATCCCTTGCTTCAATTGTATAATATGAGCTATGTAACTGGGGAGCTTCCTAAGTCATGGACCAACAGTGTTATTATTCCCATTCCTAAACCTCACCAGCCGAGTGTTTTTCGCCCAGTCTCCCTCACTAGTTGTCTCTGTAAGTGTCTTGAGAGGATGGTTCTCAACCGTCTCCTTTACAAAATTAATAATATGTTGTCTCCCCAGATATATGGCTTTACGCATGGGAAGAGTGTACATCACTGTATTACCACATTCCTCACCCTGCATACTGATAGGTCATATACCACTTTCCTAGATCTTAAGTCAGCCTTTGACATTGCTAACCCACACGTCATTCTGAGAGAACTTGCTAAAATGAATTTTGGAGGATGGCTTTTACGGTGGATAAGAGGCTATCTATCCAACAGGAAGTCATCTGTACTGTTCCAAGGGCATAGGCGTGCAACGAGAGATTTTGAACTTGGCACTCCACAGGGAGGTGTCCTCAGTCGTACTCTGTTCAATGTGTTAATCAATGCACTTTTAAACTTAGTAACTAAAAGGTCCAGCGAACACATTAGCTATGTGGATGATATACTGATCCACACCAATGGGTATACCAACACCCAAAATGTTCTGAACTCTGTATTGTACACATGTCAGGAACTATGCTTAGTCATCTCAGTAGAGAAAACAAAGATCCTGAACCGACACCCACCCAGACGGGGTGGCCCCGTTCGCAAAATACAGTTGGATGATGGCTCTCTGCTCGACTATGTTACCAGATACAAATACCTTGGGCTTGAGGTTCTACTGTACCGCAATGTTTTAGCCAGACTGGGTCGCCAATGTAGAGGTTCCGTGCTCTCAAGGCTGTGGCAGACTGTGGCAGGCAAACACAACTGTACTGTACAGTGTTATATATTTATTTCAGTTTGAACAATTTTTAATATTAAAGGATAAATCCTTTAATTGGTTGAAATTGGTTTTAACATTCGAAATCTAATTTGTTGATGTTAAATAATATAAGGTTCAAATTTATTAAGATACATACTTTAAAAACTATTTCTATTTGATACCAACAGTATCACGTTAAGAGAAGCGTCTCGCCTTGCTAACCCAAGTATAAAATATATAAAGAAACGGTGCAACTGTACTGCTATCTGCAGTACAAATACATGTCCCTATTTAAAGAAAAAATAAACTGCACCAATCACTGCCACTCCTCACACCAATGCAACAATAAGGAGAGTGATAACAGTGCTTCACATTCGACAACGTTAAATTATTTAACAGATGACGAGATAATGATAATCAACTAAATTTTGGATACTTGAGGCAAAGTGAAATTCGCACCAGTTACCCCATCTATCATCATTCTATTATGCAGGAGGTACCACAAGTATATGGGTCATCCAATAATGCTAGCAGATTTTTAGAAGTTACCACTGTTAGGCTTAGGCTCGGCTACAAGTACTACTGGGAATTTGTAACATCTGCTGATGTAGATTTGACTAAATGTAAACTCTGTCAGCAGAACTATTCGCATACTTTGCCTCATTATATAATGGAATGTGAAAAAAATCGCGGAATTTAGAGATAACACCATCAATAGTGTCCCAGAAATGTGTAAGTACTTCATTCATAATGATGTGCTGCCCGAAATCTTAGCGAAGTATCCAAAATTTGCTTACTGTAGGTAATGCATGCACATGACTGTAAAGCTACCGCCCAGTTGGGTGGGTGTGGAGCACATGACTGTAATGCTGCCGCCCAGCTGGGTGGGTGTGCAGCACATGACTGTAAAGCTGCCGCCCAGTTGGGTGGGTGTGCAGCACATGACTGTAAAGCTGCCGCCCAGTTGGGTTGGTGTGGAGCAAGACTAGTAACTGTGCGACTCCTCATAGATGTAAAGTGTCTTGTATAGTGACTGTTGTGAGCCTCTTGTTGAATCACTTGTGACACAAAAGATTACTGATGTGTGTATTTGTGTGGGTGATTAAATATGTATGTGTATGTATATTTGTATACGTATGTATATGTACATGTATGCATAAGTATGTGTACATTAATAATTTTGTAACTAGCGTCAAAAGATTGTTATTTGCTTAGCTAAACGAACTAGAGGGTTCAGTTCCTGAACCGATTATGTGCCTCTGTAATCCTTTACACCACCGCCCACGGGATGGGTATTATGGGGTGCATAATAAAGAAAGAAAATGAATGGACCGAACCCCACAATTCATTTAGCTGAGCAAGTTACAATCTTGATGAGCTAGTTACAAAATTCACTATAAGTCGTCACATCATAATTGGGTTCGAGATCGACCACAAGTAGTGCATTACATAATGTATCAGTATTGTGCTGCCTGTGATCCCCGCCTGGCTGGATACTGATACCTAGGTAGTTTTCATGTGTCCGGACACCGGCGATAAGGTGGTGGTATATATTTAACTTAAGAGATATTTATTTTTAAATGTTGTCACATTAACGGCTACATCTTCCTTTCTTCTGACATATAGATTTTTAAGATTAATTAAAGTATATGGAAACTAATTATACAATTTATTGGCTGGTGTGCAGGGCTTCACACTCTCAGAACTAGCCATCAAGTAACTATCAAAACGCATATATCTTAGTTTTTACTTCAGTTATATTTATGACAAAGGATTTTAAATGTAGCCTATATTTCTACCTTTGTGATGACATAAATACTTTCGTTAATTACAATATCTAGATCAAACTAACATTGATTTTCAAAAGGTTGTATATTTTCCATCAATGGAGAGCATCAGCCAAGAAGCCTTCCTTAAAATATGAATATCTTTCCTCGCCCAATAAGATCTAATCTCTGAATAAAACGCAAAAAACGACCTGATTGTAACCTATCCACCGCTGCCCATTGGATGGGGGAGAGGGGTTATGTGTAGGATAAACATATCAATTGTGACACTATAGCCCTCCATATATGTCAGTTGCTTAAATTATAAACTGTACTTGTGGTCGGTCTCGAGCCCATTGTTGATGTGACAATGTGCATTGACTTATGTAACTAGCTTATCAAGATTATAACTTGCTTGGCTATATGAATTGTGGGGCTCATTCCCTGAGCCCATTATGTGCCTCTGTAACACTCCACTATCGCCCATAGGATGGGTATAGGGTGCATAATAAATAAACTAAACTAAGCTCTGCCTTTTTGATAACATATACAATTATAAGCTTTATTTGTGAATCTTAATTAAACAATATATCACAGAGCCTGTAGGGTTCGGTGAGATGAGTGAAGAGACATGGGAGATTTTACATAAGTACCCAGCAAACACAGAACGTTTGTGAACGTTTTTAAATGGTGCCACAAAGGTAATACTCTAACATTTGACATAAATACGTATATCTGACGTTCTTAAAACCACTAGATATAACTAAAAACATGTATTCTTGAGACACGGTTTTTTAAGATTTATGTAAAAATTTAAAAATAATAGTGAATGCTATGGAATTATAATGTTTTCTTGCTTTATATATAAAAATAAAAAATTTTCAGTCAACATTTCGTTTTTTTGTTTACTTTATGTAAACCTATCCAATTTACGTTCTTATAACATAAATATAACATTTATATGTCGTCAATATAACGTTATTTACACGACATCGTTACGTTATTATAATGTTATATTAACGTATAATTCCTGTATAAAAACAAATATATATTGAGCTTATATTTTAAACCTTGTAAAATTGTCGTAAAACTTGGAATAAGACAGTAAGCATGCTTTATTTATGAAAATATAGAAACAAATCAACAAAATCATAAACCACATGTCACCCCTATATATAATTCTTTAGTTGTCTTTCCAGAGAATGTAATTTAAGCTTTGACAATCTTTCTTCAAATGACAGGTTTCTAATTTGGGGTATTAACTTTGTTATTCTTTACTGGAAGCATTCTAGTAAATTTTGAACCTTAAATTTTGAAATTAAAATAAATTGAACCCCATGCACAGATACCATAATTAAGATAGGGATAGATTAGTGCATGATATAGAGAGATGAGACCAGAGTTAGGTACATAATATCTGATTTTGGAGAGTATCCCAACTGTTTTAGCGATTTTCTTAGTTATGTGTTGTATGTGGGTACTGAAGTTTAGTCTCTTGTCTAGGAATAGGCCAAAAAACTTTCCATCTTTTTTATTGCTAATGTTTACATTATCTATCTGAAGCTGAATTGCATTTGTAGATGTGCTTCCAAATAAGATGTATAGTAGGTCTTTGCTATGTTAATTGTTAGCTTGTTGGTTGACATCCATATGTGGACTTTTTTTAGTTCATTATTAACAACATTATTTAATGTATGTGGGTTGGGGTTAGAGTAGATGAGGGTAGTATCATCAGCAAACAAAATAGGTTTCAGAATGTTAGAGACATTAGGCAGATCATTGATGTATATAAGAAATAGGAGAGGTCCCAAGATGTTGCCCTGTGGCACTCCAACGGTTATTGGTAGAATGGGAGAGGTTATATTATTGATGGCTACACATTGGTGTCTATCACTAAGATAGGATTGGATATAGTCCAGTGCATGGCCTCGGATTCCATAATGATGGAGTTTAAGTAAGAGGTAATTGTGATTAACAGTATCAAAGGCCTTTCTCAGGTCAATGAAGAGTCCAATCGGAAACTCATTTTTGTCAAGGGCAGAGTAAATTATATCAAGGAGACTAATAATTGCATCGTTGGTACTCTTTTAGGAGCGGAAGCCAAACTGACAGGGGCTAAGAATGTCGAATTTTACGAGATAGGAGTAGAGCTGTTTGTAGATAATTTTTTCAAATATTTTTGATAGTATGGGTAGGTTTGATATTGGTCTATAATTGTTTATGTTTGCCGGATTACCTCCTTTATGAACTGGCGTTACTCTTGCTTTTTTAAGGATATCAGAGAAGGAATGACACTCAAGGGATTTGTTGAACAGCAGAGCTATAGGTGGCGCAATGGCATGGGAGGCGCTCTTGTATACAATGGACTGAGCTTTGCATACAATGGAGCTTTGGTTTTTAGTGAGTGTATGATGGACACAACATCTGTCGGGCTGACTGGTGAAAGGAGAAGAGAGTTTGGATAGCTGCCTGAGAGATATATGTGTTGATATGTGTCTGAGTCTGTGGGATTTTACTGGCAAGGTTAGCACCAACCGATGAAAAGAAGCTATTAAATTCATTTGCCATTTCTAAGTCAGTTGACGGTGTAAAGCCATCCTTAGAGAGTGTTATCTGGTTGTGGGAGTGTTGTTTAGTTCCTAGGATATTAGAGATGGTATTCCATGTGATTTTCATGTTGCCTTTTGCTTCTAACTCTATCGTCATTACCTATCCTCTAAACCTTACATTTGTCAGAATTAAACGGCCTCCGCCAATCATTTGACCATATATCAGTACCCAATTTAGATCGTTTGATCGATCAATTTAGACCTCCTTGTATCATATATCATCATACATGATGATATAATGATACACACTATTGGGTATGCTGATGATATAATTATACACACTACTTGTTATGCTAACATGCAGAACACTCTTAACTCTGTATTAGTCTCATGTCAGGACTTAGGTTTAGTCATATCTCAGCAGAGGAAACAAAGATACTATAAACGGGTGTCCACCCAGGCAGGGAGGAGCTGTTCACAAGATGCAACTGTATGATATGGCTCCCAGCTTGACTATGCTAACAGATTCAAATACCTTGGCCTTGTATTGTCCTGTTGTATTTCTGACTCTGTCGTCAGTATAAAGAGAGGCTCCATAAGCCCTCTCTTGGAGATGATGCAGGTTATCACTCAGGCTATGGTGCCAATGTCACAATTGTCAAAATGATGTACCTTGCATACATCAAATCTTTAGTGGATTATGCTGCACCTCTGCTTGCCTTGATGACTGAAAGAAAGCTTAAAGGGCTTGAAAACTTGCAGAACGAAGCCTTGAAGATAATCCTTGGATGCCTCTAGTACCACAAAGATACTTAACATGAGGAAGGAACTTAATATTAACTTAATAATAGAATATGAGTGTACTGCATTACTCCTTGTATTGTACTGCATTACTCCTTGTAATGATCCTCATATTGTGCTTCAGTAATCTAATGTATAACCCTGAGATGTTTTCCTAATTGTATTTAGGATTCCTTGTTCATTATTGTATTGTGTATTGTTATTATTGTGTATTGTTCTGATCTGCTTTTGTGTCGAAAATTCTTGCATCGTACCTGTAATTTTTTTTTGACAATTTTACTGTAATTATCCTGCTTAAAATCATCTGTACTTGTAAAGTAAAGCTGTAATGTACCTGTTAAACACTTTTTATCAATTTTACTCCTAATTATTTCTCTAAAACTTTGTTTGTTTAAGGATTTGCTCAAAGATTTTTTTAAGGACTTGCCCGAAATGCTATATATATCTAGTGGCTTTACAAGATTGTAATTCCAACTTAAACTCTATGTTGTCTCTTAACCCCCAATGTACGTTCTTGTATATATGTAAATAAATAAAATAAATAAATAACTAGGGATCGAGGCATTAATGCGCAGTACGTGCTTCCCTCACCTGTGACGTCACAGCGCCATCTGACGACACCATAAACACAGGCGGCCATTTTATGTTCCATCAAGATTAAAATTTTGTTTTTTTAAATTTTGCCCCGAGTGTCGAGTTTATTGGGCAGCGCCCAATGTGTTCGCAATAGAATGTTCTACAAGAACATATGTATAAAATGTCACACAGGATGCGTTAGACCGGCCACAAATAAACAACTATACATAGATCACTAGCCGTGAGCTCCAAACAGCGACGAAATGTTTCTATTCTTTTCAGGGTTGTAAACTCCACACTTATTCTACAGCGTTAAATTTGGTATCACTGAAATCGCAATAAAATTCCCTACACGTACATATGCATATAAATGTAGAATCATGATCGCGCCCATCCTCAAGAGTGTGGGAAGTGGGTGACGTGTTACCCGTTACCGCACATCAACGAAATTAGTATTGAAAAGTTTCTTCTGTTCACTGTCCTGACCTTAATTTTCAAAGTACATATTTCATTTTTGTGCCAATGTGTTCGCAATAAAATGTTCTACAAGGACATATGTATAAAATGTCACACAAGGATGCGTTAGACCGGTAACAAACAAAAAAACCTACGTCGATTAATTACACTCGTCGTGTCAATAATACAATAGTCTTACCACGAAAATCCAATACAATGACATTTTCTCTATGGTATGTGACTATTAGAGAAAACAAAAATTGTATGGCAAACATGTTCATAGTATCTCCAAGTCATTGCAAATAGACATGTTATCTTGAGTGAGCTTGCAAGAATGAATATTGGTTGTCGGCTTCTTTGTTGGATCAGGGGTTACTTATCCAACAGGAAGTCATCTGTATTTTTCCAGGGGCATAGGAGTGTAACAAGAGACTTTGAACTAGGTACCCCGCAGGGTGGTGTCCTCAGTCCTACCTTATTTAACCCTTAAACTGCGCATGGCGTATATATACGCCCTGAGTAACATGTCCGACGGTGCGCATGGCGTATATATACGCCATAGGGTGCCATTCCCGATTCAAATGGCCCGCGGCTACACGGGGTTCACAGTAGCTTCCTCAGGGCTCTTGTAAACAGACGCAATTTTAAAAAAAAATCCTGGGCAATATTCTCAGGTGTGAGAGGCACAGTACTGTTGGAGCAACCAAGGCTGGCGCACGCAGCATGAGCGATCAGCATTGCTGTTCAGCTTGTGACCACAGCATCGCCGAAAAATGTCAAAATAAATATATGACTGTTATTATTTAGTGATGACAATATTACAGATGACCCGTGACTGTGATATAAATAACCAGGGTTGTGATAATAGCAGGATTGTTGTAATAATTAGCACTGTGGGAGGAGTGATGCTGAGAGACTGAGGAAGACAGCATCGTTTACTGACTGTGTGGCCACCTGTTATTGTTTACATTCACCATACCAGCTCAGTGGTTCTCTATGGTGAACACAAATGTAGATACTTATATATAATGTGTGTATTAGTGTAATAACAGCAAAAGGATTACGCTGGGAGGAGCCATTTGGGTGACGGAGGTGACGTCGTCTGCACGATTTGTCAAGCTGGTTAGAGGGTGGCCACTATGCTCTTTGGGCGCACTACAAGCTTAGGTGTACAGTTACAGTGCATAAAACATGTAGATATTTATATATAATATGTGTATATAGGGTAATAACACTGAAAACAGTATTGTTGGGGGAGAAAGTTTAGTGCGTGTGACCTTGAATGAGTGAGGGAGCCGCCAGCCGCCAGCTGTGTATACTGACGACTCTTTGTGCCTGAACTAACTATATCAGCTTAGCTGTACAGTTGTGGTGAACAAAATATATACATACTTATATATAACGTCTGTATATAGTGTAATAACACCACAAATGGTATTGTTGGGGGAGAAAGTTTAGTGCGTGTGTTGAGGGAGTGGCAGCGAGTGGCTGGCTGGTGTGTGGCGGTAACTCTTCGTTGCTCTTCGACTCTCAATACCAACTTAGTGGTTCGTAATGGTGACCAAAATATGCAAATACTTATATATAACCTGTGTATAGAGTGTAATAGCAGCAAACAGTATTGTTGGGGGAGAAAGTTTAGTGTGTGTGTGACCTTGAATGAGTGAGGGAGCCGCCAGCCGCCAGCTGTGTATAGCGAAGACTCTTAGTGCCTGAAATAACTATATCAGCTTAGCTGTACAGTTGTGGTGAACAAAATATACATACTTATATATAACGTCTGTATATAGTTTAATAACATCACAAATGGTATTGTTGGGGGAGAAAGTTTAGTGCGTGTGTTGAGGGAGTGGCAGCGAGTGGCTGGCTAGTGTGTGGCGGTAACTCTTCGTTGCTTTTCGACTCTCAATACCAACTTAGTGGTTCGTTATGGTGACCAAAATATGCAGATACTTATATATAACCTGTGTATAGAGTGTAATAGCAGCAAAACTGTTTGTTTATTGTTTTATGAACATAATAATTGAATCACTAATATGCACACCATACTTTTGAGTATAGCGATTATTCACCACTTTTATTATATAAATATATTACAATACACACTATTGAATAATATTAATGCAAAAAAACTAAGAAAAAATCAATCGGAGACATTGAAACAATTAGGTAATAATATCTTTGTGGCAACTCCCATCTGTCAGCGCGGGTGACGCTGACCGGCCCTGGCGACCGCTCTGTCAACGCCCACTTTTTGCCAGACTTCCTCGGTCAATTGCGCCCAAAATATGTCACCTACGATTTTTTTGCTATTTTTCCCGTGCTCAGGGGACACAAATTAACGTGTTTAGAAGACGAAAAAATTTTTGGAATTTTTTTTTTCTTGCGCACAGGGGTGTAAATGTCCCCAGGACCCCTGAGCAGTGTAAGGGTTAATATCTTAATAAACACGCTGTTAAACTCTATACCGAGCAAACCCAACGTCCACATCATTAGCTATGCTGATGATATAATGATACACACCACTGGGTATGCTATCAAGCAGAACACTCTTAACTCTGTATTAGACTCATGTCAGGATCTAGGTTTAATTATCTCAGCAGAGAAAACAAATATTAAATCGGCGCCCACCCAGGCAGGGAGGAGCTGTTCGCAAGATGCAACTGTCTGATGGCTCCCAGCTTGACTATGTAAACAGATTCAAATACCTTGGCCTTGAGGTGCCACTGTATGGGCCTGTTGTATTCAGACTCTGTCGTCAGTATAAAGAGAGGCTCCGAGCTCTCAAGGCTGTCGCAGGTTATCACTCAGGCTATGGTGCCAATGTCAGAATTGTCAAAATGATGTACCTTGCATACATCAGATCTTTAGTGGATTATGCTGCACCTCTGCTTGTTTTGATGCCTGAAAGAAAGCTTGGAGGGCTTGAAAAACTGCAGAACGAAGCCTTGAGGATAATCCTTGGGTGCCCTCGTACCACAAAGATACTTAATATGAGAAAGGAACTTAATATTCTGAGCGTTGTTGATCGTGTTACTGAAATTAACTGTCAAATTGGTATAAAAATGCTTAGGCTAACTCATCCTAATCCTTGCACAGAAGCCCTTCAGAATTACTTTATTGAAGATCAGCATTGTTCCAAATGGATAACAAAAACTGGAACTCAACTCAGAATGTATCAGATTCATGATTTGTACCAAGAGAAACAACAACGGCACTTTCCTGCACCGTGGGAGGTTACACCCTTTCCAGTTTTAATCCCTCCCTTTCCACCCAAGAAGCAAATTAGAGATCAGCCCAAGCTTCGTCTTGAGGCAAAGCTCAACGCCTTAAGCCATATTGATGCTGTGTCCACAGAGCATTCTCTCTCTCAAATCATATACACTGATGGTTCCCTACACCGCACCACGGGTGCAGCTGGAAGTGCAGTTGTTCTGACAATGGGCGATGGCTTGTACTTTGAGTGGGGAGTCCGTATAAACAACTGGGCCTCTACCCTTCAGACTGAACTATTTGCCTTGCTCCTTGCACTGAAATGTGTACAAGTCTCCAAACTTGATACATTAATTGTAAGTGACTCCTTAGCATCCTTAAATGCTCTCAACTCTTTAAGACATAACTGTAACATGCTCGTGTCCGAAGCTAGACACAAATACAACAATAGTATTAAGGATGGTAACAGAGTCCATTTCATGTGGTCTCCATCTCATGTTGGCCTCCGAATGCATGATAGAGCTGATAAGTTAGCCAAAGAATCTGCCTTTAAAGGAGCCGTTGAGTTTAACCTTGGATTGTCAATGAGCAATCTGAGAGCAGCAGTACACCGAGAACTTCAACAAGATCTTGTAGATCTGAGACAAAGTGAAATTGACACCAGTAATTCCATCTATCATCACACTATCATGCAAGAGGAGCCCCATATCTATGGATCATCCAATAAAATCAGCAGACTTCTAGATGTTACTGCTGCTCGGCTTAGACTCGGTTACAAGTATCTCTGGGAATTCTCATTATCTGCTGATGTAGACCTAACCAAATGTAAACTGTGTCAACAAAATTATTCCCACACCCTCCGTCACTATGTGATGGAGTGCGAAAACATACGTGAATTTAGAGACAATTCTATTACCAATGTTCCAGCGATGTGTAAATATTTCATTCAAAATGATCTGCTACCAGAAATTCTAGCCAAATATCCCCAGTTTGCTAACTGTAGGTAGTAACTAAGTGATTGTAACCTATCCACCGCTGCCCACTGGATGGGGGGCGGTGTGCAGGACAAACATATAAATTGTGACACTAGCTCTCCACATATGTCAGTTGCTTAATTTAGAACCTGTATTTGAGGTCGATCTCGAACCCATTGTTGATGTGACGACTTATATTGAATTTTGTAACTAGCTCATCAAGATTGTAACTTGCTTAGCTAAATGAATTGTGGGGCTCAGTCCCTGAGCCCATTATGTGCCTCTGTAACCCTTTCCACTACCGCCCACAGGATGGGTATGGGGTGCATAATAAATGAACTAAACTAAAAACTCTCCAAGTCGATCGGGGTGTGAGAATTGAGACCACTGACAAAAGTTTCCCAGTCTGTCTGCCTCCCCTCTACCATACGTTCCCTGGCCTCAGCCAGAGCCGTTTGAAAGAGCTTAAGCATTTCAGCAGTGCGGGTCCTTCTATAAGCTAGTCCAATTAATTCTTCTGGCAGTGTGTTTTAGTGCATGCAATTTAGAATCATTATAATAAGCATAAGTGCTATTACCAGTGTAATTTGGGTTACGTGGCCTGGACGATGGATCAGGTGATTCTATGAATGAACATAACAAAGGAGAATATTAATAAGGGTAGAGTTGACTAAATGTAAACTCTGTCAGCAGAACTATTCGCATACTTTGCGTCATTATATAATGGAATGTGAAAAAATCTCGGAATTTAGAGATAACACCATCAATAGTGTCCAGGAAATGTGTAAGTACTTCATTCATAATGATGTGCTGCCCGAAATCTTAGCGAAGTATCCAGCATTTGCTTACTGTAGGTAATGCATGCACATGACTGTAAAGCTGCCGCCCAGTTGGGTGGGTGTGGAGCACATGACTGTAAATAAAATAATAAAAATAACAAAACTATAAACTATTAATGATGGGTTCAAACGACGAGGGAGTAATTGCGCAAAGCGTCCCTCACCTGTGACGTCACAGCGTCACCCGACGCTAAATATCAACACAGCGGCCATTTTGTCGTCAGTTCAGTCATGGCGAAGACAAACCCTTCATGCAAACTGCGCCTACTATCAAGAAGAAGAAGATTTTGTGTTCCACCGATAGTATTATCGTAAGTAAACACTTATATTTTATATTTTATTATTTAATTGATTCTATTTTTCTGTAATAAAAGTCCAAGGTGGTGTTGAGTAAGGAACAAGGGTACTGTGTGGGGAAGTGAGGACTTGTACCAACCACTACCACCACCAGTACCTTGTCTGGCATCCTGCTTAGTATTCCTATTGAGATATGAAGTATTATTGCATTCATATAATTATTCATTCACAGTCATTACTATTTTATGGGCTATGTTCTGTTACCCTAATGCTTTTTACCCCTGGGCATGTCCATTTACTCTCCAGCCCTTCACAAGCCACTGCTGCACCCCCTTCGTGCCCATACTTACTGTGCTTATTCTTACAGGACTGCACTGCATTATGTGGTGTGCACTGCCTGGACACCTTGGCAATGTAGAGACATATTCTGCAATACCATGATATTAGCAGTAGAGTGATAAGCTGACACACGGGAGGTACAATGGAAAGAAGTTGAGTATCAATTCTTGTAATTTATATTGCTTCCAGTGAGTTTTAGTTTTCTTATAATCACTATGTTATCTATCTCCTACAACCTAGTTATCTGCTTGATACATGCATTATTGGGTTCTGGTAGTTGTTCTACTCACCAAGCCCTTCCCAAGGCCAGGCTTTGACATGTGAGAGCTTGGTCCAACAGGCTATTGCTTGGAGAGGCCTACATATCCACAACAGCCTTGTTTGTCTGGCACTTCTTGAAGATGTTCAGGTTTTCTCTTGAAGATGTCCACGGTTGTTCCAGCAATACTGTATTTCTTTTATTGCTGAAAACATGTTTTCAGCCATAAAAAAAATAATCCTGAATCCAGAAAAAATCCCTTTTGTATCATCTGGAAATTTTCAAATATTCTGATCAAACCTGAGTTTAAATTATTTGTATATATTATGAATTACAGAGGTCCCAGGACAGGTTTGAGGCACTCTACTTACATTTTCCCACTCTGACTTAACCCCATTTATTCAAACTCGGTCTTATCTTTTAGCTAATAATTTATTGTGCACACCATACTCAGGCTGTGTAGGGTAGTTTATTGTGCATCCTAGTATTGTGCATGTATAGTATATATATTTGTATAGTATATTTGGCATATTTAATGCCTCTATCCTCTCCTCATAGTTCTTGTCCTTCAGTTCTGGGAGCCACTTAGTGGCATGTCTTTGCACTCTTTCCAGTTTGTTGATGTGCTTCTTAAGATAGGGGGCAACATACAACTGCTGCATATTCCAGCTTTGGTCTGACAAAAGTCGTGAACAATTTCTTGAGTATTTTGCCATCCATGCATTTAAAACTCTGAATATTATCCTTTACCTTTTTTTTTTTAACTTTTTTTAATAAAACTAATTAATATTATATATATATATATATATATATATATATATATATATATATATATATATATATATATATATATATATATATATATTAATATATGCTATTGTGATAGCTGAGAGTCATAGACATGATTTCAGTTGACACGTGTGTTTGATAATCATTTTTGATCATTTCGGAAAATTTTTGACACAATTCAATATTTTTTTCTCCCTTCCTATTTATGCTACGATGCTGAGATTTGGACCAGATGAAACCCTTTTCATATGCAGCACGTCAAAAAGTTTTCCTTTTGGCATATATGAATCTAAGGCCCCTTTAAGATATGGGCACTATACAACCGCTGCATATTCTAGCTTTGACCTAACAAAAGTAATGAATAATTTCTTTAGTATTTCGCCATCCATGTATTTAAAAGCAATTTTGAAGTTAGAAAGCGTGTCATAGGCTCCTCGTACAACGTTCTTTATGTGGTCCTCAGGTGATAGTTTCCTATCTAGAACCACCCCAATATCTCTTTATCATAATTCTTTAAAGATTTTCCTTATATTTATAGGTTGTGTGGGGTCTATGTTCTCCTATTCCACATTCCATAACTTGGCATTTATTTACATTACATTCCATTTGCCAAGTGGTGCTCCATATACTTATTTTGTCCAGGCCTTCTTGAAAGGCATTACAATAACTAAGTTTCTTATCCTTCCTATTATCTTAGCATCATCAGCAAACATGTTCATATAATTCTGTATTCCATCTGGCAGATTATTTATGTAGACAATGAACATCACCGGTTCAAGAACAACCCTGTGGTACTCCACTAGTGACATTTCTCCAGTCTGATTGCCCCTGATTACTGCCCATTTTTCTATAAGAAAATTTTTCATCCGTGTTAGCTTACCTGTCACCCCTCCAATATGTTCCAGTTTCCAGAACAACCTTTTATGTTGGACTCTATTGAAAGTCTATTTTAGGTCCAGATAGATGCAGTCAACCCAATCTCTTTCCTGCAAAATCTGTGGCTTAATCATAGAAACTGAGTAAATTTGATACACTGGATTTTCAAGATCGAAAACCATACTGTCTGTCTGATATTATATTGTTTCTCTCCAGTTGTTCTACCCATTTAGTTTTAATTATTTTTTCCAATATTTTGAGTATTACATTTGTCAATGATACAGGTCTTAAAATTGAGGGGGTCTTCCCTGCTGCAACTTTTGTAAATTGGAACTATGTTAGCCTTTTTCCACACATCTGCTATGACTCCTGTACACAGGCATGTCTGAAAAATCCGCTGAAGTGGTATGGTGAACTCGGGTGCACATTCTCTCAGAATCCATGGTGAAACTCCATCTGGGCCAACTGCTTTGTTCATACTTAGCTCCAAGAATATTTGTTTCACTTTGTCTCTAGACACCTCTATGTGCTCTGTTGTTCTCTGTAATTCTTATTGTCTGGTTCCCTGAAGATCTCATTTTATACAAACACACTTTGGAACTTTTCCTTAAATGTTTCACACATTTCCTTTTAATTTTCTGCATATCTGTCCCCCATTTTCAACATCTGAATATTATCCTTTACCTGCAGCTTGCTTTTAATGAATTTATAGAAAAGCCTGGATCTGATTTACATTTGTCTGCTATACCGTTCTCAAAGTTCCTCTCTGCCTCTCTCCTTACTGACGTGTAGTTGTTTCTCGCATCTTTGTATCGCTGGTATGTTTGGGGTTTGGCCTCTTCTTATAATGATTCCATGCTTGTGTCTCTTAATCTCTGGCCCTCTTGCAATTTCTGTTGAACCAACCCTGTTTCCTACCAACCCTGGTTTATCCTTTACAGTATTTTGCAGTTTATTTCATGATCCTGTGGTTAATACTTGCATAAATAGTAGATTACAAAATGCATTTTTATGTCATTAGTATTAAATAATAATAATAATGCAAATAATTGACTTATAACAACGTACAATTAATTGGTCGGTGATATTTCATTATTAATATTTTTCATTCTTGCAAAGCCTTAACAAAGCCATTAACATGTTAATATAAACTTGATCACCTTCCACTTTTTTTCTCATGTGCTACCTACATGTACAAAACCTTATTCCTAAATGCATATCTTGTTCTGAAACTTGTCCTTTATATGTTGTGTATCACCATCTTTGGAGAGTTTTATCTGATTGATGTATAAATTACTTTTTTTAATTTTACAGAATATTATTGTTATACTGAATTTATTATTATATAAATAACTTAATTTTACAGAATCATCTATCAACGCACATCCACAAGTTGAGGAGGAGGACGTGACCTTCCAGATTTCTGAAGTACTGAAACATGCACCAAACAGGCCTGGTGGATCTAGATACAAGGTAAATAATTTAAATTTACTTGTATATATTTTTTGCTAATTATCCGGATATAATATATATATATATATATATCTATAATATATATATATATATATATATATATATATATATATATATATATATTATAATATATATTATATATATATATATATATATATATATATCATATATATATATATCACTAAGAACTCTTTGACCCGGCCAGGATTCGAACCCATGCCGTCAGGATCACCCCTAAACGTACACAGTACCGTGACCCCGCACCAATGATCGTCTATAAGGATTGGTCAGTCTTGGCGCTTATTAACTAAGCTCCCTGATGACCAACCCCCGACGACACTCATGGTTCCATTTGGGTACAGTTTTTCATCAAATTCTGGCGCATGCACGGGCCGCACTGAGTCTATCATGTGTGAGAAAGCTGCATATATCACTATAT
>WNGS01131628.1:0-10506 GCA_020271785.1 Procambarus virginalis
TTCTTTTTTTTCCCTTACTGTTGGTATAAATCCTCTTCGGCCTCTTGGCATTTCTGTATGACTAGGTCCATCATATCTTGGACTGTTTTTTCCTCTAATGTATTCCTCCCACTGCACTTCTCCCAGATAGTCCCTTATCCTCTATAGTCTCCTTTCCTGTAGTCAACTCTCCTTTCCCAGATCTCTTGTCCCATGGTCACAAGTTTGAATTCCATCATATAGTCAAAGACTAGGACACAATGGTCACTGGCCCCTAGAGGTATTTCATGCTCCAAATTCTCGATATCTTCTACGTTCTGGGTGAAAATCAGGTCTAATAGGCTCGGTGCATCTCCTCCTCTTTCCCTTGTGTCTTCCTTCACATGCTGTGTTAGGAAATTCCTGTCTATAACATCTACTAATTTTGCTCCCCACGTTTCGTCCCCTCCATGGGGATTCCTTGATTCCCAATCTATCTCTCCATGATTTAGGTCCCCCATGATCAGCAGCTTCGCTCTCATTCTGTGGGCTAGTGTTGCTGCCTTCTGCAGTTCATCTATGCATGCCTTGTTGTTGTCATCATACTCCTGTCTGGGTCTTCTACTGTTTGGTGGGGGATTGTAGATTACCAAGATCACAATCTTCCTCCCATCTACTGTCAAAGTTCCATGTATAAAGCTTGTGCACTCATTGGTAACCCGATTTCCCAGGTCTTCAAACTTCCATTTCCGCTTTATTAGGAGTGCCACTCCCCCTCCCTGTCTCTGTGTCCTCTCTTTTCTTATCACCTGGTACCCTTCAGGAAAGATTGCATCTGAGACCATGTCATTAATTTTAGTTTCCACAATTGCAACTATGTCAGGATTTGCCTCACTCACTCTTTCTTTTATCTCTTCTGCTTTATTAGATACCCCATCAGCATTGGTGTACCAAACCTTGAGATTCTTCATGGAAACTCCTGTACCAGTTCTCCCTTCCTCTGGGGGTCTGGGGGGATCTGGGGGGTGTCTGGGGGGTGACTGGGGGCAGGGGGGACCTGGGGGATCTGGGGGGTGTCTGGGGGATGACTGGGGGTGGGGAGGATCCGGGGGGTGTCCGGGGGGATCCGGGGGGTGTCTGGGGGGGTCCGGGGGGTGTATGGGGGGTGAAAGAGGTCGGGAGGGGTGCTTGGGGGGTTAATGGGGGCTGGGCTTCTAGGAAGGTAGGTAGGAGGGTTTGGGGTAGGGCCTGGGTAGGTAGGTCTGGAGTAGGAAGGGCATACTGGGTCTGAAGATTAGGGAGGGTCTGATAGGCATAGAGGGGTTGCCAGATAGCGTAAGGTTGGGAGTCAGATAGAGGTTGAGAGGTCGGGAGGGGGAAGGATAGAGAGGGTGGGGGGAACCTCCCACCCCCCTCGCAAGGGTGGGGGGTCACATGGAAGGAGAGGGGATGAGGAGGGGTGAGGGCTGGGTAGGTTTTGGGGGTTGAGGGGATGAGGGCTGGGTGGGTTTTTGGGGTTGAGGGGATGAGGGCTGGGTGGGTTTTGGGGGTTGAGGGAATGAGGGCTGGGCGGGTTTTGGGGGTTGAGATGATGAGGGGGTCCTTTGAATGTGGGATGAAATTGACTGCAGTGGGGTCAGAGGGGTCAAGGGAGGTGTTGGGGAGATAAGCCGGGGCAAGGAGGTCTGATTTGGGGAGGGAGTAACCTGAGAAGCAGTTGTGAGAAGCTGGTTATCCTGGGGTGGATTAGCAGTGGGGCGTGTACCTATGCTCAAATGGGAAGAGTTGTATCGTGGAAGTTTGCTTGCTCTGTGGGCTACCTGCTCCTCCTTCGTCATGAATTTGTCAATATATACGTTGAAGTAACTTTCGCTACCTCTGAGCAAGTGTTTGTGATTCAGTATGTAATCAACTGCCTCTTCGTTGTGTGTGTGTGTGTGTGTGTGCGTGTGTGCGTGCGTGCGCGTGTGTGTGTGTGTGTGTGTGTGTGTGTGTGTGTGTGTGGTGTGCGTGTGTGCGTGCGTGTGTGTGTGTGTGTGTGTGTGTGTGTGTGTGTGTGTGTGTGTGTGTGTGTGTGTGTGTGTGTGTGTGCGTGTGTGCGTGCGTGCGTGCGTGCGTGTGTGTGTGTGTGTGTGTGTGTGTGTGTGTGTGTGTGTGTGTGTGTGTATGCTTCACCAAGACTTGCGTCATTCCCAACCCTACTAATTCACATGGAGAATCAATTCTCACCACCTCATAAGTCTTGACGTCACTCCCTCCCTTCCCTTACTCTCCAGGCATGGGCATATGTAATTTACTCGCACTTATTACTTAACTACTTCGTTATTTAAAAATAAAACCTATTGGTTTATTAAAATGAATGTTATATTAACATGAATTATTGACTTCGTTATGTAAGTTTAGGTTAGGCAGGGAAGGTTTGGTCATATTTTAACGTTTTAACTCGAATCAAAAAAGTAACTCATATATAATGTAACTCAAAAATAACTCATATATAATGTAACTCAAAAATAACTCATATATAATGCAATGTGATGGAAAGCTTTATAATTTCAGAAGAAAAAAATTGAAAAAGAAAACAGGAAAAGTTGGCTTATTAGCCAAATTGGGCCTAGCATAATAGGCCAAATAGTGTGTTCTGGCTATTAGGTACAACACACACACACAGACATTATATATATATATATATATATATAATGGCAAACCCCTATTCGTGAATGAAAAACGGTTTACACACGACTCACAACTGCTGACGTTCGAACACTTCCGGAACAAATACTTCACTGACGAATTTTGTTCGAACCCCAACGCTGTAAATGCTTCACCCACGTACTACACATACAAATACTCGCCAACAGAACCTAAACACCTAACCTATGATTAGATATATGCACAATATGATATTATAATATTAATTTATATTTGAGAAAATTCCCGTGTTGAATGAACAGCATGTAAAAAATTATGAATGCGTCTGTGGGAGTCGACCGCTGGATGTAATGGACTTAGAGTCGAGGACGGGTTGCCGTCCAAACCACAATTCTATATCTTCTTCACCAACGTACTTCAAATATAAATAATCCCCAACAGAACCTAAACACCTAACCTACGCCTAACTACACACAGAACTTTATTATATATATATATATATATATATATATATATATATATATATATATATATATATAATATTAATTAAACAAAGTAATTTTAATACACAGTATGTTAAAATTGACAAATGCGTCTGGGGAGGATGGCCGCTGCTTTAAACAGCCTAGTGTGAGGACGGGTTGAAAAATATATATAATTGTCACATATTACCATCATTATTCGGGTTCTGACTTCTGCCAAACAGTCATCGATAACTAACTCTATACAGGAGTTTATACAAATGTTTTGGGTATATGTAAAATAAATAAGTTGTATTAACAGACAACACGACATTCTCTGTTCATACATTGATGGGGTTCCTGCCCCTGGCGCTGACACATTGCTTAACCACCAGCACGATGGCTAGTGATCATGTCAACGCAACCTGTCCTCTTAAAAATAACGTCGCTTTTGACCGTTTACCAGTATGGCCGAAAGTGGACGTAATTTGAAAATGAAAAAAAAAATGAAAATAAATTTGGGATTTTTTTTCAGCAACAACAGTAAGTTAAGGGTCCTCTGATAGGTTCGGTGGGCAGGAAATTCTCATGAAGTTTCAAAACGGTATGAAAAACGTTAATTGAAAGTTTCCTCTTCTAACCTTACCGAGTAAGCCGGACGACTCAAACAGAAAACGGGACAGTACGTCACTTTTGTGAGTCGATTTCATTCAAATTACGTCCAATTTTGGCCATAGTGCGCATACGAGCCAAAAGTGACGTTATTTTTAAGAGGACGGGTTGGTCAACGATACCATCACACCAAAAACAGCAGCAACAATGTTAACTTGAAGAAAAAAAATTAAGATAAAGCTCGAAGTTGTAAAGAAAGAAGCAAAAGAAAAAATGAGAGCTATGTAAAAGGAAGACGCCAATGCTGCACTTCGACACCAACAATGAGAATATGAACGAGAACGAAGAAGAGATCAAGAAAAGACTGAACTAGAAGCACAACGAGCCGACTCGGAACTGTGGAGCGTGAAATGGCAAACATCGCGACCAACTTGAAGGAACCAGGAGCAAAGACAACAATTGAAAAATCATCAACCTGTACGCTTCGACCCAACCCGCTGTATCGAGATGCTGCTGCCATTTGTGGAGACCGTGGTCGACTCTTTCCTCACGTCGTTTGAAGCCCTTGCTACCCAACTCAAGTGGCCTAAAGTGCAGTGGTCAATACTACTCTGAGCACATCTGACTGGGAGAGCTGCTTTAACTCTCGGCACTCTGGCCATCCAGACGGACTACGATGCACCGAACAAAGCTATCCTTGACGTGTATCAAGCTTCACCCGTAAGTTATCGACGAAGGTTCTGTGATTACTTCAAGAGAACCAGTCAAACATACATTGAACATGTCCAACATAAAGTTAGGTGTTTTTACATGTGGCTCGAAGCATCTAATGTAAATACTTTTCATGGCTTATACAATCTTGTCCTAGTGGAAGAATTCATGCGTCGGCTACCTCATATAGTGCGTCTGCACGTTGCAGACAAGGGAGAAACTGCAGACGAAGGGGATCCGACTCAAAGACTTGCGCCCGAATACCACTCATATTCCCTCATTCATAAATCAGAATCTGATTATTAAACTGCAAAACCTAAAAACAGTCTTGGTCTAAATTAAATACCAAATACTTCAAGGTCAAAAGACTATGACTCTGTCAACTTTTGTAAATATTGCAAACTATGTACATACTATGCAGCGTTGCACAAATCCTAATTGCAACGTAAAGAAACCAGCTGAAACCAGCAGCCCAGAAACATCCAACCCCAAGAATCGTGAAGGCAACCCTATCCTTGCCATGCTTGTTAATGTACCAGTCACTGATAGTTCCTTAGTTTACTGACATGTATTCCCCTAGTTGTGCTTGCGGGGGTTGAGCTCTGCTCTTTGGGCCCGCCTCTCAACTGTCAATCAATCAACTGTTACTAACTACTATTTTTTTCTCCCCCTCCTCCCCCCCCCCATCCCCAAGAAACAGCCCGTAACAGCTAACTCCCAGGTACCTATTTACTGCTAGGTAAGAGGGACATCAGGGTGAAAGAAACTCAGCCCATTTTGTTTCTCGCCGGCGCCGGGAATCTAACCCGGACTACAGGATTACGTGACCAGGGTGCCGTCCACACAGCCACCGTCCCCCTTCCCCCCGCCGTCGGAAACAGCCGAGGACATTCGGCTGGGACGGTCCTGATGCGTATCTTGACGGACACAGCTTCGCTGCAAACTATCTAGGATGAGCAACCCAGCGAGTTTTCTTCCTATTGGGGAGTGTTGAACGTGCTATTATGGCGGTATGTCCACTCACAGGATGAATGGCGCTGCCCGATAAACTCGCCCCTAGGGGCAAAATTTAATTTAACTAATTTGATTTAACAAGAGAAGTTCCGGACCAGCCGGGCTGTGGTGGGTATGTGGGCCTGCGGGCCGCCCCAAGCAACAGCCTGGTGGACCAAGCTCTCACAAGTCGAGCCTGGCCTCGGGCCGGGCTTGGGGGAGTAGAAGAACTCCCAGAACCCCATCAACCAGGTATCAACCAGGTATGTTATTAAAGAGTGCACTACCACATGTGAAGTACATGGGAGAAACGGTTCTCGTCACTGATCTTACCTCTACAACACCTCACCCACTGGGTTGTCAATATGTAAATGGATTGGTTCAAGTCGCTGTAACGGAGAAATCTTTCCCATTGCGAGCAATATAACTTCTCGTGGGTAACTATCTGGCTGGCAATCAAGACTCCAGCAATCTCATCATCTGCAATCTACCCAAGGTATGTACACCAGTTTCAGAAGACGACTCTGGCAAGACATGAGCAGCCGAGAATGTAGAAACTGTGGTGAAGAACTGTCAGCGATTTCCAAGCCTGTCCAAGTTTCACCTCGTTCGCGTGATACAAGTCAACCACCAGTGTCAATATCAGCTGTCCCTCAAGCAGTACCCTGCCGCCCACACACACTCGTCAACATCAGCTGTCCCTCAAGCAGTACCCTGCCACCCACACACTCTCGTCAACATCAGCTGTCCCTCAAGCAGTACCCTGCCGCCCACACACACTCGTCAACATCAGCTGTTCCTCAAGCAGTACCCTGCCACCCACACACACTCGTCAACATCAGCTGTCCCTCAAGCAGTACCCTGCCACCCACACACTCTCGTCAACATCAGCTGTCCCTCAAGCAGTACCCTGCCACCCACACACTCTCGTCAACATCAGCTGTTCCTCAAGCAGTACCCTGCCACCCACACACACTCGTCAACATCAGCTGTCCCTCAAGCAGTACCTTGCCGCCCACACACTCTCGTCAACATCAGCTGTCCCTCAAGCAGTACCCTGCCATCCACACACTCTCGTCAACATCAGCTGTCCCTCAAGCAGTACCCTGCCACCCACACACTCTCGTCAACATCAGCTGTCCCTCAAGCAGTACCCTGCCACCCCCACACTCTCGTCAACATCAGCTGTCCCTCAAGCAGTACCCTGCCACCCACACACTCTCGTCAACATCAGCTGTCCCTCAAGCAGTACCCTGCCATCCACACACTCTCGTCAACATCAGCTGTCCCTCAAGCAGTACCCTGCCACCCACACACTCTCGTCAACATCAGCTGTCCCTCAAGCAGTACCCTGCCACCCACACACACTCGTCAACATCAGCTGTCCCTCAAGCAGTACCCTGCCATCCACACACTCTCGTCAACATCAGCTGTCCCTCAAGCAGTACCCTGCCACCCACACACACTCGTCAACATCAGCTGTCCCTCAAGCTGCCACATTCAGAAGTAATTTGTCAAGAGGACAGGTTGTTATTGCCCCCAAACTGAAAATACAGTCGATGTGTTCAAAGTTTATTGTTGGGCAAGTCTTGTGTTTTCAAATGATAAGTGTGTGGCATACTTATGGATATAAAGATTTGGTAAATGTACAAACTTACTGGATGTTCTTCAGAACAAGTCAGACTTTTACAGCAAAGTTACTTATCAATTTTGCTCGTAAGCCGATTACAATTCCATTGAATTATATTTAAATTGTTAAAATAATGGTGTTACTACTGCTACTACTATTGTTATCGTACATGTTTAATTAAATAATAAAAATTCTTAATATTCATACTTCAGGTATATATGAAGCTGAAGTGTGTTATATATAATCTGAATTGTTATTTGCTTTGAATTTTGTTCACGACACGTCACTGGAATTAAGACTAAAGTAATTAAACCTCACGTTAGTGGAAGAGAAGATCAAGAGGGAGACATGATCACACGAACTAATTCTGAGAATATAGGGGCAGATAAAGCCAGAATAGTGAGCACTAGTGGAGTGCAAAAGAATGGAACACAGGTGGAAACTAAGTACCCGAATGAGCCAGATATATTGTATATAATTCATTCAGTGTCAATAGAGAACAAATGGATTGCCCTAAAGAGTTAAATCGTGAAGACAAACAGGGTGTAGACCCCACACGACCAGCACAAGACGAGTACTGATTAGGTAAGTAGGTTGATGACAGCCCCCGGGCCATCCCACACCCTTACTACCCCTATGCCCACTGTGCCCTAGCCCTGGGCACTGCTGGCAGTGATCTGGGTGCCGGCAAAATCTTGGTCAAGGCCGCTCTTACGACCTGTCAAAATAGTGTGCCGATTCAATTCAAATTTGAATGTAATATCGGTTAGTTATTAACATGTTCACGTGTTATACACAGAGGCAAATTCTATACCAATCTTCTTAAAGAACAAAGTAGTAGAGCCACGTATAGAGTAGAGCCACTCCATGAACTGATGTTGTAAATATTAAAGAAATTATTTTGTCACGTAAATTCCGTTGAGGGCTGAGGCAGTCTTGTTTCATAGTGAGCATTTCTTGTGCAGTTGTGACGGGGTGTTTGTGAGTGTTAATGTATCATATGTAAACATGATGCTGCTTCTTACAAACCTTGGTGTGACTTTATTGCTTCACAATACAACACATTGTAATATGGAGTCGTCAAACTGTCACTCACTTGGCTTGCTTATTCTCTATAGCATTTTCGAAACATTTTATAGAATTGTTCTGTCACACCTGTATATTATTATGTTTCGTAGCCTCTACTGTAGTTAGTATTGGAATATGACAATATATCTAGTGGCATACTTCACTTATGAAGCGTTTTAATTTATTATTTCAACTAGCTAATTAATTCCTCATCGGATAATCAGCTTATTCAGTATGTGAAATATGGAATTCGAAAACTATTTGAGTGTACCCAAAAATTCCGATTCCAGAAAAACTAATTTTTCACAGAAAACATTCCCGGCATACACTTTCTATATTTTAAACCAACGATAAATAATACAATGGCAATACCTCTGGGAATAATCTCTGTTTACAACAAAGATTCACTTGCCAGTTTACATGTAAACTATTACTGGAACCGTAATATGCCTTCAGAATATCACGTATATCTACGATAACTATGCAGGTGGTCTGAAGGTGGGTGTGGTTTCTCACGGTAAAGGGTTACGCCTGAGGAGGGATTCACCTATTTGTGCTTGCAGGGGGTTGAGCTTTGGCTCTTTGGCCCTGCCTCTCAACGTGAATACACAGGTATACAAATTCCTAGACCTACTGGGCTCTATCATATTTACATTTAAAACTGTATAGTCAGCCTCCACCTCATCACTTCCTAATGCATTCCATTTGATAACTACTGACACCAAGAAATAGTTCTTTCTAATGTCTCTATGCCTCATTTCGGTACTCAAGTTTCCATCTGTGTCCACTTGTGCATGTACCGCCTGTGTTAAATAAATTATATTTATCCTATCAATTCCTCTGAGAATCTTGTATGTGGTGATCATGTCTCCCCTAACTACTTTCCTCCAGCGGCCTGAGATTTAGTTCCCGTACTACCCCTCAACTCTGGTACTAGTCTGGTGACATACCTTTGAACCTTCTCCAATTTAGTTTTGTGATTGATTAGATAGGGACTACATGTTGGAGCTGCATACTCTATGATTGGTCTGACATATGTGGTATACAAGGTTCTAAATGATTCCTGTCGCAAGATTCTAAAGGCAGTTCTTATGTTGACCAACCTGGCATATGCTGCTGCTGCTATCCTCTTGATCTGGGCCTTAGGGAACAAGTATTTACTATTTGTGTCTGCAGGATCGAGCTATTAGCTCTTGGACCCCGCCTTTCCAACCTTGGCGTGTGCGAAGGTTCCTGTGTATACTAGCTACGATGTTTCCAATATGTTTTTTGTCTGAGGGTAATGAAGTGAAATTAATATCTGCGGCAAATTTCTATGTGCCTATATTCTCTTTAGAAATTTAAATAGAATATAGCCAGTTGATCAGCAGCCAGTGAAACTCACCTGAACACTCGGAGCCTCGAACCGCCGGCCACACAGTAGCCAGCCTTGTGACCCAGTATTGGGTCATGACCAATACTGAACATTGGGGGATATTTAACACTCCCTCCCTTAGAAAGGCAGGATCCAAGAGCTAATAGTTGGATTCTGCAGGCACAAACAGTATACACAGGTGACAACACGGTGGTGGTTAAACAGAGGAGGAAAAGTTAACGGAGAAGTGAAGAGAATATCACGGAAGCTTGGGGAATATGGAGGGCAAATGGGGGGTTAAGGTATGGGTAAAATGGGGAGTGGCGGCGTTGTAGAAGTCAACGAGGCGGGGGACATCCTGTGTTTGGTGGGGAGAGGCGGTGAAGGGGGAGGGGAGAGTTGGAGAGGGGGGGGGGGGGAGCGAGGTATATTTAGCCAGGCTGCCGCCACACTCGCCTCCACCAATACCTGTACCACCATTTAACTCCCCTACCCACCTACCCTACCCTACCCTACCCTACCCTACACACACACACACACACACACACACACACACACACACACACACACACACACACACACACACACACACACCTCTTTCACCCCCTCATGTGCACAACACAACCTCTTCCCCATACCCAGCCACCCCTCATGTGCCCAAGCCTACCCAGTAACACTCACGTGCTCAGTACCTCTCCCCCCTTACCCACCCCCCCGTGTGCCCAAGATAACATTTCCCTCTCATCTATATCTCCACATGCCCAACCCCACAACGTTACCACATGCCCAACCCCACAACGTTACCACATGCCCAACCCCATAACGTTACCACATGCCAACCCCACAACGTTACCACATGCCCAACCCCACAACGTTACCACATGCCCACCCCACAACGTTACCACATGCCCAACCCCATACGTTACCACATGCCAACCCCACAACGTTACCACATGCCCAACCCCATAACGTTACCACATGCCCAACCCCACAACGTTACCACATGCCCAACCGCATACATTCAGGATTAATTGAATCCAACGACCAGGCAACATAAATCAGGCAAGAAA
>WNGS01131628.1:11506-26552 GCA_020271785.1 Procambarus virginalis
GTCTATTGTGTATGAGGTGCTGCTATAATAAATGCACCCCATATCAGATATCGCTGTATCTGCAGTAGATGCGAAGTTTCCCTGTGGTATTGAAGGTTTTCTAGTGTTCATATTTAGAGTAACTATGGGTTGTATTTATATTTTTAATACAACAAAATTAATTATTATAATGTTTCAATTATTTCTTAGCCCATTATTTCCGATTGGGCCCAAAAATTTATTCCCCTAAATAAATACACATTATTATCATTAAGATTGACTAAATCTAGTCCTTGCAGGCGAGATCAGTTGTGAACGCTAGCTAGCGCACAAGTACAAGAGCGACCACATTAACACATAAGACATGTAGAGACAGGCGTGTAGCTTCTGACTTTGTTTTTATTAATTAATATTACATGTTAAGCGTTTACTCTTAATACATATTATTATATATTAGTACACCAATCACACAGTAAATGTAATAGGAGTCTACCCAAAAACTGGCCACAGTCAAGTGTTTTGTGCGTTCGACCATGTTTGTGGGCCTTCAGATGCCAAGTGTAAACACTGGCGGGCGACGTTCTTATGAAGCCAAGATTATGTCCATCACATCACTCAACTTCATTTAATAACTATATGCTTGTTAACTACAAGATTTTAACTGTTAATAGTCTTACATTGGTGTTGTATATATATATATATATATATATATATAATATATATATATATATATATATATATATATATATATATATATATGCGAAGAAGCCTGAATGGTCCCCAAGTATATATGCAACTGAAAACTCACACCCCATAAGTGACTCGAACCCATACTGCCTAGAGCACTATGCAACTGGTGTACATTAGACCTTAACCACTCGACCATCACGACCGTACAAAAGATGATAGTAGCCGAGGCTATTTACCCATCATCCAGACGGCACTATGATGGTAATCTTGGGCAATTTCATTTTATCAAATCACCTCATTTTGGGGGGCCACGTGAGCAACTCAAATTACGTTATGTTCTTTTAATTTGTCCTTATACAATTTAATAAATAAAACGGCTTTCCTAATGTGACGATGTCTATTGAATTTTGTAACTAGCTCATCAAGATTGAAACTTGCTTAGCTAAATAAATTGTGGGGTTCAGTCCCTGAGCCCATTATGTGCCTCTGTAACTCTTTCCACTACCGCCCACAAGATGGGTATGGGGTGCATAATAAATGAACTAAACTAACCTGCCTTAACAACTTTATAGTATGATAATCACATCAACATATCAGCATTAATATCAGTGTGAAATTCCTGTTTTGGCCAGAATGTCTGTCATTCTGCGTGAGTGGACTTTGTAATGTTTCTTTTCGGCAGCTTTATTTCCTCAGTTTCTGAACTGGTTTCTTTAGCTTGTATGTTGTAATAAACTATTCCAACATTTACAGTTGTTCTTCCTTGTGAAGTTTTAACAAAAAATTGTGGTTGTAAGGGTGATAAAGTTCAGCCCCGGCAGCACCCAGTCTTACTCCATAGTTCCACCTTTGTGGGATAGGTATAAGCCTAACTTGTATATATACACTGGCTGCCTGTCCCCCTACACAATGATTTATCATTAACTATTATATACAGTATGCCCGGCTAAAGCGAACACAGGACAGTTTCGTCATAGGAAATTCCTAGATTGGAATTCACTACCAAATTTTTGGTGTGAAATGCTGTTATTTTATGCATAATTTGTTGTTTTAATTATATTACGGCCGTCTCAACAAAGAACAATACATCCCAAGCAGACGTTATATAATGATATTCTCAACAGTAGATAAAAGAAAATTAATTGTTATCTAATACCAGAATAGTATAAAAGCTTATCATAAGCCAAGGGATTTGTGGATCAGTGTTTAAAGGAATTCTGAAGTAATAATGATACAGCTGATGCCATCTGTCGGCACAAGAGAACACTATCAACTGGCAGGTCAATAGTGGCCATAAGATACAGCTTACGCCATCTGTTGACATCAAATTACACTTATAACAAATTAGCCCACAAAATACAACTAACGCCATCTCGTTTTTTTCCAACGCACTATAAATAGCCAAACAGCAACCCATAAGGTGGGTTGTTGTGCTCGGGTAGGAGGTTCCTAGCTCCGCCCACAGATGGTATGGGGTGCATAATAAATGGTATATCATTGGTAGAAACTCTTTGTTGACATTCGCACAACTGCCAATCACAGGAAGGGATCAGCTAAAGGCTCCATCCACTTAATAAATCATCTTTATTCAGCACACCATCCTTGCTTATGACATTCTGCTTCAACTTTAATCTACCTAAAAAGTGAAGGGTTAAGTATTTAAAAGCATTAATAAAGTGATAAATAAATACTGCAGGATGTAACGAGTGTTACAGAAACATGGGCTGGCTACCTAGCTTGTGACGTCATCAGTGGGTGTTGCCATACACAAATAATATCAATGATACAATGCTCCGTTCTCTTATTGGACTCGATTATTCAGTTAGATGGAAATTTCTGTCTTGTACAAAACGAAGAGGTTGTGTTTGAAATAAAGATATTGTTGTGCAAAAAGACGTATTTCTTAGTTTAAATTTAATTTATAGAAAGAGTGTTGCCATTCCCAGCAACAGCCAATCACAGGAAGGTATTTGCTAAAAGTTCGTCTCCTTACTGACGTCATCAGGAGCGACACACAGATCTACCTTATGACTTGCTGTTTCATCTCTTGTATATAAAAAATATGAATATTTCCGTTACTATGATTATTAAAAGAATGAGATTATAACAGTTGTTACACAAAATAGCTAAAGTTTGTCATTAAAAAGACCTCATAGTGGATTTTGTAATAGAGTTTTATGGAAAGCGTTGTTAGTTTAGGTCACTTATTATGCACCCCATACCCATCTTGTGGGAGCTAGCGCACAAGTACAAGAGCGACCAACATTAACACATAAGACATGTAGAGACAGACGTGTAGCTTCTGACTTTGTTTTTATTAATAAATATTACATGTTAAGCGTTTACTCTTAATACATATTATTATATATTAGTACACCAATCACACAGTAAATGTAATAGGAGTCTACCCAAAAACTGGCCACAGTCAAGTGTTTTGTGCGTTCGACCATGTTTGTGGGCCTTCAGATGCCAAGTGTAAACACTGGCGGGCGACGTTCTTATGAAGCCAAGATTATGTCCATCACATCACTCAACTTCATTTAATAACTATATGCCTGTTAACTACAAGATTATAACTGTTAATAGTCTTACATTGGGGTTGTAATATTGAGTAAGTATATATATATATATATATATATATATATATATATATATATATATATATATATATATATATATATTTATATATATATATATATATATATATATATATAAATGCGAATAAGCCTGAATGGTCCCCAGGCATATATGCAACTGAAAACTCACACCCCATAAGTGACTCGATCCCATACTGCCAGGAGCACTATGCAACTTGTGTACATTAGACCTTAACCACTCGACCATCACGACCGTACAAAAGATGATAGTAGCCGAGGCTATTTACCCATCATCCAGACGGCACTATGATGGTAATCTTGGGCAATTTCATTTTATCAAATCACCTCATTTGGGGGGCCACGTGAGCAACTCAAATTAAGTTAGGTTCTTTTAATTTGTCCTCATACAATTTAATAAATAAAACGGCTTTCCTAATGTGACGATGTCTATTGAATTTTGTAACTAGCTCATTAAGATTGTAACTTGCTTAGCTAAATAAATTGTGGGGTTCAGTCCCTGAGCCCAATATGTGCCTCTGTAACCCTTTCCACTACCGCCCACAAGATGGGTATGGGGTGCATAATAAATGAACTAAACTAACCTGCCTTAACAACTTTATAGTATGATAATCACATCAACATATCAGCATTAAGATCAGTGTGAAATTCTGTTTTGGCCAGAATGTCTACCATTCTGCGTGAGTGGACTTTGTAATGTTTCTTTTCGGCAGCTTTATTTCCTCAGTTTCTGAACTGGTTTCTTTAGCTTGTATGTTGTAATAAACTATTCCAACATTTACAGTTGTTCTTCCTTGTGAAGTTTTAACAAAAAATGTGGTTGTAAGGGTGATAAAGTTCAGCCCCGGCAGCACCCAGTCTTACTCCATAGTTCCACCTTTGTGGGACAGGTATAAGCCTAACTTGTATATATACACTGGCTGCCTGTCCCCGTACACAATGATTTATCATTAACTATTATATACAGTATGCCCGGCTAAAGCGAACACTGTACAGTTTCGTCATAGGAAATTCCTAGATTGGAATTCACTACCAAATTTTTGGTGTGAAATGCTGTTATTTTATGCAACATTTGTTGTTTTAATTATATTACGGCCGTCTCAACAAAGAACAATACATCCCAAGCAGACGTTATATAATGATATTCTCAACAGTAGATAAAAGAAAATTAATTGTTATCTAATACCAGAATAGTATAAAAGCTTATCATAAGCCAAGGGATTTGTGGATCAGTGTTTAAAGGAATTCTGAAGTAATAATGATACAGCTGATGCCATCTGTCGGCACAAGAGAACACTATCAACTGGCAGGTCAATAGTGGCCATAAGATACAGCTTACGCCATCTGTTGACATCAAATTACACTTATAACAAATTAGCCCACAAAATACAACTAACGCCATCTCGTTTTTTTCCAACGCACTATAAATAGCCAAACAGCAACCCATAAGGTGGGTTGTTGTGCTCGGGTAGGAGGTTCCTAGCTCCGCCCACAGATGGTATGGGGTGCATAATAAATGGCATATCATTGGTAGAAACTCTTTGTTGACATTCGCACAACAGCCAATCACAGGAAGGGATCAGCTAAAGGCTCCATCCACTTAATAAATCATCTTTATTCAGCACACCATCCTTGCTTATGACATTCTGCTTCAACATTAATCTACCTAAAAAGTGAAGGGTTAAGTATTTAAAAGCATTAATAAAGTGATAAATAAATACTGCAGGATGTAACGAGTGTTACAGAAACATGGGCTGGCTACCTAGCTTGTGACGTCATCAGTGGGTGTTGCCATACACAAATAATATCAATGATACAATGCTCCGTTCTCTTATTGGACTCGATTATTCAGTTAGATGGAAATTTCTGTCTTGTACAAAACGAAGAGGTTGTGTTTGAAATAAAGATATTGTTGTGCAAAAAGACGTATTTCTTAGTTTAAATTTAATTTATAGAAAGAGTGTTGCCATTCCCAGCAACAGCCAATCACAGGAAGGTATTTGCTAAAAGTTCGTCTCCTTACTGACGTCATCAGGAGCGACACACAGATCTACCTTATGACTTGCTGTTTCATCTCTTGTATATAAAAATATGAATATTTCCGTTACTATGATTATTAAAAGAATGAGATTATAACAGTTGTTACACAAAATAGCTAAAGTTTGTCATTAAAAAGACCTCATAGTGGATTTTGTAATAGAGTTTTATGGAAAGCGTTGTTAGTTTAGGTCACTTATTATGCACCCCATACCCATCTTGTGGGAGCTAGCGCACAAGTACAAGAGCGACCAACATTAACACATAAGACATGTAGAGACAGACGTGTAGCTTCTGACTTTGTTTTTATTAATAAATATTACATGTTAAGCGTTTACTCTTAATACATATTATTATATATTAGTACACCAATCACACAGTAAATGTAATAGGAGTCTACCCAAAAACTGGCCACAGTCAAGTGTTTTGTGCGTTCGACCATGTTTGTGGGCCTTCAGATGCCAAGTGTAAACACTGGCGGGCGACGTTCTTATGAAGCCAAGATTATGTCCATCACATCACTCAACTTCATTTAATAACTATATGCCTGTTAACTACAAGATTATAACTGTTAATAGTCTTACATTGGGGTTGTAATATTGAGTAAGTATATATATATATATATATATATATATATATATATATATATATATATATATATATTTATATATATATATATATATATATATATATTATATATAAATGCGAATAAGCCTGAATGGTCCCCAGGCATATATGCAACTGAAAACTCACACCCCATAAGTGACTCGATCCCATACTGCCAGGAGCACTATGCAACTTGTGTACATTAGACCTTAACCACTCGACCATCACGACCGTACAAAAGATGATAGTAGCCGAGGCTATTTACCCATCATCCAGACGGCACTATGATGGTAATCTTGGGCAATTTCATTTTATCAAATCACCTCATTTTGGGGGGCCACGTGAGCAACTCAAATTAAGTTAGGTTCTTTTAATTTGTCCTCATACAATTTAATAAATAAAACGGCTTTCCTAATGTGACGATGTCTATTGAATTTTGTAACTAGCTCATCAAGATTGAAACTTGCTTAGCTAAATAAATTGTGGGGTTCAGTCCCTGAGCCCAATATGTGCCTCTGTAACCCTTTCCACTACCGCCCACAAGATGGGTATGGGGTGCATAATAAATGAACTAAACTAACCTGCCTTAACAACTTTATAGTATGATAATCACATCAACATATCAGCATTAAGATCAGTGTGAAATTTCTGTTTTGGCCAGAATGTCTACCATTCTGCGTGAGTGGACTTTGTAATGTTTCTTTTCGGCAGCTTTATTTCCTCAGTTTCTGAACTGGTTTCTTTAGCTTGTATGTTGTAATAAACTATTCCAACATTTACAGTTGTTCTTCCTTGTGAAGTTTTAACAAAAAATTGTGCTTGTAAGGGTGATAAAGTTCAGCCCCGGCAGCACCCAGTCTTACTCCATAGTTCCACCTTTGTGGGACAGGTATAAGCCTAACTTGTATATATACACTGGCTGCCTGTCCCCGTACACAATGATTTATCATTAACTATTATATACAGTATGCCCGGCTAAAGCGAACACTGTACAGTTTCGTCATAGGAAATTCCTAGATTGGAATTCACTACCAAATTTTTGTGTGAAATGCTGTTATTTTATGCATAATTTGTTGTTTTAATAATATTACGGCCGTCTCAACAAGAACAATACATCCAAGCAGACGTTATATAATGATATTCTCAACAGTAGATAAAGAAATTAATTGTTATCTAATACCAGAATAGTATAAAAGCTTATCATAAGCCAAGGGATTTGTGGATCAGTGTTTAAAGGAATTCTGAAGTAATAATGATACAGCTGATGCCATCTGTCGGCACAAGAGAACACTATCAACTGGCAGGTCAATAGTGGCCATAAGATACAGCTTACGCCATCTGTTGACATCAAATACACTTATAACAAATTAGCCCACAAAATACAACTAACGCCATCTCGTTTTTTTCCAACGCACTATAAATAGCCAAACAGCAACCCATAAGGTGGGTTGTTGTGCTCGGGTAGGGGTTCCTAGCTCCGCCCACAGATGGTATGGGGTGCATAATAAATGGCATATCATTGGTAGATATTCTTTGTTGACATTCACTCAACAGCCAATCACAGGAAGGGATCAGCTAAAGGCTCCATCCACTTAATAAATCATCTTTATTCAGCACACCATCCTTGCTTATGACATTCTGCTTCAACATTAATCTACCTAAAAAGTGAAGGGTAAGTATTTAAAAGCATTAATAAAGTGATAAATAAATACTGCAGGATGTAACGAGTGTTACAGAAACATGGGCTGGCTACCTAGCTTGTGACGTCATCAGGGTGTTGCCATACACAAATAATATCAATGATACAATGCTCCGTTCTCTATTGGACTCGATTATTCAGTTAGATGAAAATTTCTGTCTTGTACAAAACGAAGATGTTGTGTTTGAAATAAAGATATTGTTGTGCAAAAAGACGTATTTCTTAGTTTAAATTTAATTTATAGAAAGAGTGTTGCATTCCCAGCAACAGCCAATCACAGGAAGGTATTTGCTAAAAGTTCGTCTCCTTACTGACGTCATCAGGAGCGACACACAGATCTACCTTATGACTTGCTGTTTCATCTCTTGTATATAAAAAATATGAATTTTCCGTTACTATGATTATTAAAAGTTTGAGATTATAACAGTTGTTACACAAAATGGCTAAAGTTTGCCATTAAAAAGAGATCATAGTGGATTTTGTAATAGAGTTTTATGGAAAGCGTTGTTATTTTTAGTTTAGGTCATATTATGCACCCCATACCCATCCTGTGGGCGGGTAGTGGAAAGGGTTACAGAGGCACATAATGGGCTCAGGGACTGACCCCACAATTCACTTAGCGGGTGTGGAGCACATGACTGTAAAGCTGCCGCCCAGTTGGGGGGTGTGGAGCACATGACTGTAAAGCTGCCGCCCAGTTGGGTGGGTGTGGAGCACATGACTGTAAAGCTGCCGCCCAGTTGGGTGGGTGTGGAGCACATGACTGTAAAGCTGCCGCCCAGTTGGGTGGGTGTGGAGCACATGACTGTAAAGCTGCCGCACCGTTGGGTGGGTGTGGAGCACATGACTGTAAAGCTGCCGCCCAGTTGGGTGGGTGTGGAGCACATGACTGTAAAGATGCCGCCCAGTTGGGTGGGTGTGGAGCACATGACTGTAAAGCTGCCGCCCAGTTGGGTGGGTGTGGAGCACATGACTGTAAAGCTGCCGCCCAGTTGGGTGGGTGTGGAGCACATGACTGTAAAGATGCCGCCCAGTTGGGTGGGTGTGGAGCACATGACTGTAAAGCTGCCGCCCAGTTGGGTGGGTGGGAGGCACATGACTGTAAAGCTGCCGCCCAGTTGGGTGGGTGTGGAGCACATGACTGTAAAGCGTCGCCCAGTTGGGTGGGTGTGGAACACATGACTGTAAAGCTGTCGCCCAGTTGGGTGGGTGTGGAGCACGTGATTGTAAAACTGCCGCCAGTTGGTGTGGTGTGGAGCAATGACTGTTAAAGCTGCCGCCCAGTTGGGTGGGTGTGGAGCACATGACTGTAAAGCTGCCGCCCAGTTGGTGGGGTGGGTGGGCACATAACTGTAAAGCTGCCGCCCCAGTGCTAGTGGGTGTGGAGAAGACTAGTAACTGTGTGACTCATCACAGATGTAAAGTGCCTTGTATAGTGANTTAGGCAGTGATGTGGTGGAGGCTGACTCCATACACAGTTTCAAGTGTAGATATGATAGAGCCCATAGGCTCAGGAACCTGTACACCTGTTGATTGACAGTTGAGAGACGGGACCAAAGAGCCAGAGCTCAACCCCCAAACACAATCAGGTGATACAATTTGATTAGCACGCAGGATGTCCTATAGCACAGTAGTAGTTATCAAACTGTTGTGAGATGCATCGTGCATAAGGTCAGTAGCTGGCCCACAGGGACCTGATAGACCAAACAGCCTTTCTGCCCCTGAACAACCTCGTTAGTACAGGCGATGAGTCACAATAACGGGGCTAAAGTATGTTGACCAGACCACACACTAGAAGTTGAAGGGACGACGACGTTTCGGTCCGTCCTGGACCATTCTCAAGTCGCTTGCTAAAGTATGTTGACCAGACCACACTAGAAGATGAAGGGACGACGACGTTTCGGTCCGTCCTGGACCATTCTCACAATCGACTTGAGAATGGTCCAGGACGGACCGAAACGTCGTCGTCCCTTCACCTTCTAGTGTGTGGTCTAGTCAACAACCTGGTTAGACCAGCCTAGCCTCACCATTGACCACTCCGTCAAAAAAGCAACTATTGTGCCTAGCCAAACACTTACGATCCCAAACAACCCCCCTAACCCATCAAGGCCAGTATCACAGTAATTAACACAATGCTCTAATCTTAATTAACACGTAACAATTGCAAAGGATTGTTCGAATCCGTCTAATCCGCTAGATTGCTCGAATCTGTCAACAAATCGACGGATTAGGTGAGAGGATAACATGAATTAATCCTCCTAATAGCATCTAAAATGATCTAAGTGACTGAAATGACTAATGAGTTGTTGATTAATATGCAATTAAGAGCATTAGAGCAGCATTCGTTGGCTCATTAAGATTGTTCGAATCTGTCAACAAATCGACGGATTAGACGAAAGGAAAACATGAATTAATCCTCCTAATAGCATCTTAAATGATCTAAGTGGCTGAAATGACTAATGAGTTGTTAATTAATATGCAAGAGCGTCAGAGTAGCATCCGTTGGGTCATTAAGATGAGCGGCATCCTTTCATCTTATCTCCAGAGCATCAATCTCTTCCCTGCTGTCTCCAGCCTCCCTCATCACCACGCACTTCTCATCTCATTATCACATCTCTTGTCCGTACCTGGAGATACACTTACCTGTAATTTACCTGATGACGATTTTAAGAGTTGCTCTAGGCAGTTGGGCTTGTGGGAGGGGAGACTGGATTTTTTTTTTTTGCTTGATCAGTGAGGCTGTTTGTGTTAGCTTATATAGTGCCTTTACAGTGATGAGGCAGCGGTAACTTCTTTAGAATTGGACTTGTAGCACCTTTGGTGTCCTCTATTTGTACTTGTAGTACCTTTGGTGTCCTCTATTTGTACTTGTAGTACCTTGGTGTCCTCTATTTGTACTTGTAGTACCTTTGGTGTCCTCTATTTGTACTTGTAGTACCTTTGGTGTCCTCTATTTGTACTTGTAGTACCTTTGGTGTCCTCTATTTGTACTTGTAGCACCTTTGGTGTCCTCTATTTGTACTTGTAGCACCTTTGTGTCCTCTATTTGTACTTGTAGCACCTTGGTGTCCTCTATTTGTACTTGTAGCACCTTTGGTGTCCTCTATTTGTACTTGTAGCACCTTTGGTGTCCTCTATTTGTACTTGTAGCACCTTTGGTGTCCTCTATTGGTACTTGTAGCACCTTTGGTGTCCTCTATTTGTACTTGTAGCACCTTTGGTGTCCTCTATTTGTACTTGTAGTACCTTTGGTGTCCTCTATTTGTACTTGTAGCACCTTTTGGAAGTTTATGACTGAACACTTTCTTGTTCCACGCACAGTACCTGCCGCTGCCCAGTGCACAGTACTGCAGCTGCTGCTGTCCAGTGGACAGTACTGCCGCTGCGCAGTGCACAGTACTGCAGCTGCTGCTGTAAAGTGGACAGTACTGCCGCTGCCCAGTGCACAGTACTGCAGCTGCTGCTGTCTGTCCATGGACAGTACTGCCGCTGCGCAGTGCACAGTACTGCAGCTGCTGCTGTAAGTGGACAGTACTGCCGCTGCCCAGTGCACAGTACTGCAGCTGCAACTGCCCACTGCACAGTACCTGCCGCTGCCCAGTGCACAGTACCTACCGCTGCCCAGTGCACAGTACCTGCCGCTGCCCAGTGCACAGTACCTGCCCTGCAGCTGCCCACTGCACAGTACAACACCATCACTAACTTCTCTACTAACCCAATACCATTCCCTCCCATCTGTCCTTCAACTCATCCAATTCCCTTTCATGCACAGGATAGACACCTCAATAGAACTCATTAATTTGTCCTATAAATCCATTTTCAAACTGGAACGAAATATTTCTTTATTGAAAGGAATCCCACTTACAAATTGACACAAAAATTTCATTACGTGGGGCCCCTGATGCGGGGTGAATTTGTGTGGGGGGGGGGTATGTGGATTATCCACGCTCCTCTTATCCCCCCTCTCTCCCTCCTCTTCCATTCTCCTTTCCTTACCCTCCCTTCGAGTCACTTTCCTTTCCCTCTCTTTGCATTCTCTGCCTCTCTGTTTAACTCCTATAACCACTCCTATTGTGGTCAGTCTAAGTTCTCTCTTCTTGTCTCTTTGAGATTCCTGTTCCACTCTTCTTTGGCGTCTCTTATTGTGTATATCTATTATGTATTTGAGATCCTAGTAGTTGTAAAACATGTGTTGTGACATATATTCTTTTGAGAGTTAGGTTGTATATATTGGCTGGCGCGCGGCGCTGTGGGAAGTAGCTCTATGGCCGCTGTTTATGTCATGTGATGTAAGCAATATTTCATCCATTTACCGGCAGGCTCGCACAGACAAACTCTTAAATCATAATAGACGCGTCGTTCTTCAAACCTATTATAATCAAACTCCAGGAGTGACGTAACAAGCATTTTTCTCGGCAAACTCCTTCACTTGTGTTTACATTGACGTTCCTAGCCCGGGAAGAAAGGCCGAGTGCTATTGGTTGGCGATGAGCGCGGGTAAGAAGGTGATGTGCTATTGGTTGGCGGGAAAGCGCGGGCGCCAGGAAGGCACGCTATTGGTTGATAGCCGGGGCCCTGACTCAAAGGCAGCCTCCTATTGGTCGACGTCGGCGGCCCGCACCCACGAGCTGGCCAATTTTCCACAACATCAGAGACCTATTGTAGTTGATGTTATTTATTACTTTTATTATTGACTGGGAATGTCGTTTTATGTGTGGCCGCGCGCGTTTTATATTTATAATCTCGGCAACCGTTCCTTTAGGGGCACTTTAACTCTCATTCATGCCGCCAGAGGGCTTGGGGCGGACACCAGCGCCGACCTGACAGCAATACTCAAACCGTTTTTGTCCTCAGGGCTCCAGGGCGGCCAATACCAACACCCATTTTTCGAAAAATGATGAAAATAGAATGTAATCCTTCAAAGGAGAACTGCAACAACGCGATAACCGCCTGATAACCAATGAAAATGAGAACGATATCACTGAACCGCCGCCACACAGAGCATTCAGCCAGCTGGTGCTGCTAAATACGGCTCATATCGCTCATTTCTCAACCATTTTCATCGGTAAAACAGAAGCATGTCTAATGACACGACAAGAGAACCTCCCGTTGGGACCATCACCCCCTACCGGCTGAGGTGACCCATTACTTTTGACCAATTACAAGCGTGACATGACACAAATTCTATTCATAGCCTATTCATCCCGGTCTCTGTGTTCATCGGACGGTTCCAAATATTTTCGTGCTGTGGGGGTAACTAAACTGAAATAAAGTCAAAATATATAACTTCTATGTCACTTTACTATTTATCAAAATTAATAAAAATTCTATAGTAAATTTTAATTGTTGTACAACATGTCAGATAGATTAAGTCCTCTTCTGGTTGTATAATAAAGTGATTGGGTAATTGATTGTATAATTTGATTAATTCAATACTCGCTAGGGACCTCAATTGCTCCTCTGGGCTTATCAAACTCTCGGAGTTATTGGGGAATCGAGCGCACCTCTAGTTTTATGAATATTGGTTTGTTGACATTATTTATGACCGTGTGTGTTATGCCTGACATTCCTAGTGAATATCTACTCCATGATATGATTAGGTTATACATAATTCCTTATTGAATAACTATGATATTCTAAAGTTATCAAAATTCCTAGAATTCCACTTCCAATCAATAGGATTCAGCTTCAAATTCTTCCTTTCTCTCTAACCAATTGGGCATTAGCTGGATAATACTGAATTATTTTATTTAAAATCTATTTTTTTTAGAATTAGATTGCTAATGTTTATATACTCTAAATCTAATGTATACTAATTCTCATATAGCAGTTTAGATAATTGTGGCGTCATTGTTATATCTTTGATTTTCAGGCAGTTGGTGAGCATTTCTTAGGGTCGTTGTTAAGGGTTTAATTGGTAGGTAATTAGATTTATTTTTTGTTAATTAATATATTGGGGGTTTGTTTTTGTCTCAGGGGGTTAAGAGGAAGAGATATTGATATTTGTGTGTGTGTGTGTGTGTGTGTGTGTGTGTGTGTCACCTAGTTATGTTTGCGGGGGTTGAGCTTTGCTCTTTCGACCCGCCTCTCAACTGTCGATCAACTGTTTACTACTTTTTTTTCCACACCACATACACCCCAGGAAGCAGCCCGTGACAGCTGACTAACTCCCAGGTACCTATTTACTGCTAGGTAACAGGGGCTTCAGGGTGAAAGAAACTATGCCCATTTGTTTCTGCCTCGTGCGGGAATCGAACCAGCGCCACAGAATTACGAGCCCTGCGCGCTATCCACCAGGCTAAGAGGCCCCCACGTGTGTGTGTGTGTTTGTGTGTACTCATTTTAATGTAATGGTAGGGTTAAACTTCAGCTACCAGTTATCATATGGTTAATACAATGGCTGCATATATCTGTTCATATTAGTCAATAAGGTTGAGATTCGTCGCCGACGCTGCATGTTCGATGATAAGTCTCACGTATGTTGTAAACAGTATCAGGTTTCTGACTATGTCGGCGATTATGGCTTCAGACCCCAAAAAAGCACTAACGATGCACTTATTTGTACGATTAACTTGATACATGCAGCTCTTGATAAAAATGAGTTCCCTGTTGGGTTATTTGTGGACCTGCGTAAGGCTTTGACACTGTTAACCACCAAAACCTTCTTCTTAAATTACAACATTATGGAGTCAGAGGACACTCCCTGCAATACATTAAGTCTTACCTTATACTGACAGGCTCCAGTGGTTTCTGTGAATAATTCAATTTCTGCCACCCTACCCATCAACATTGGTGTTCCACAGGGCAGCATACTTGGCCCTCTCCTCTTTCTCATCTACATTAATGACCTTCCAAATGCCTCCCAACACCTCAAACCAATTCTATTTGCTGATGACACAACCTTCATTTACTCCAGTCCTGACCCCCTTGCTCTAAATGTCACAGTGAATACTGAGCTAAATAAAGTCCATCTTTGGCTAACTGCCAACAAACTCACCCTTAACATTGACAAAACTTTCTATATTTTTTTGGCAATAAATCCTCAAATCAATAAATCTCAGGATTAACAATACCCAAATTTGTAACAAAGTAGATGGCAAATTCCTTGGCGTTCTCATTGACCACAAGCTGCATTTCCAGGGACACATTCTAAATATATCAAAAAAGTTTCAAAAACTGTTGGCATTCTTTCTAAGATCAGATATTATGTACCCCGCCCTGCCCTGGTGACTCTCTATTACTCCCTCATCTATCCATATCTCAACTATGGTATTTGTGCTTGGGGTTCTACTACCCAAAATCATTTACGTCCTCTAATTACTCAACACAAAGCTGCTATTAGGACAATATCTCACTCTGGCCCCAGACATCACTCGGTACCCCTACTCAAATCTCTGAATATGTTAGATATTAAGTCACT
>WNGS01131645.1:0-21977 GCA_020271785.1 Procambarus virginalis
ACAGTTGGAACAAGTTAGGTGAGAAGGTGGTGGAGGCCAAGACCGTCAGTAGTTTCAAAGTGTTATATGACAAAGAGTGCTGAGAAGACGGGACACCACGAGCGTCGCTCTCATCCTGTAACTACACTTAGGTAATTACACACACGCGCACCCCACACACCACACACACACACACACACACACACACACACACACACACACACAACACACACCACACACACCACACACACACACACACACACACCACACACACACACACACATACACACACACACACACACACACACAGTAGTCACGAGTCACGTTTGAGGGGGGGTGGTCACGTTGCGCCGCGCTCATCATTAGGCTTTATAGCTCCGGACATCAGAGGGATACGCGGGAAATTCGGTGTTCAGTGATAATACAAAGTGCAACACACCAATTTGAAACTAGAAAACTTATGGATAGTGTCCGATAGTGCATATTAGACAAGATCAGGGGTACGAGATCAGTGCCAGGACAAGCATGTGGGCCACTGCTTGGTCAGAGTGTACACAACTAAAGGCGATAGTGATGATCATAACAAATAGTGAATAGGATAGTGAAGAAGTGATTCTAAACGTGTGGCATTGAACTAAATCGGTGCTAAGAGGAACAAGAAGCAGAATACTGGTGATAGATAAGAACAATTTGGAGGGACTACTCCTGGCAGCAGCGTGGATGGAGAGAGCAGGCCTACACACTACTGTCAACAGTACTTAACACCTGTTTGTGCTGTGGGATGTTTTGAATTGGCGGTAAGGTAAGGCCTCTCACAAAGTCAGTCAGTCAATCGGTGTACAGTGTTATTGCTTTTTAATAGTTAGTCTTGGATATAAGTTAACAATCGGAAACGAATCTCAAGGGAAATGTGCGGCTCATGTGGGATTTAGTTTATGACACCCACGTGTGAAAAAAAACACTACGCCTACACCCGACAACTCTCCCCCCTTCTCTCACCCCTACCCCCTCCCACCAGAGCAACAACAGTTCACACATGGCCTCCCAACCATATGGTCCATACCCTCCCGTTAACCTTCCCACTCTAATCCCCCCACACACCCTCACATCCCCTCTCTCTCTTCCACCTCCCTCCCCCACATACACACTCAGACACACCTCTGCCTCTCCCCCCTCTCTCTCTGTGTCCCTCTCTCTCTCTGTCTCCCTCTCTCTCTCTCTCTCTCTCTCTCTCTCTCTCTCTCTCTCCCTCTCTCTCTCTCTCTCTCTCTCATAGAAAAAACATGGAAAGGACACGAACTCGGGGTGACAAATGCAGGATGACAACCGCAGCCGGAACAAATTCAGAGGATGGGGTGAACAGGAAGCCTGGATGAAGGAAGTACTCCAGCAAATGTGGGATGAATTCAGTGAATGACTGAGGGTATGAGGGAGACAGTTGCCAAACTGCAGGATGAACTAAGGGCAGCAAAGGAGGAGATAAGAAGCCTGAAGGAGATTTCTCCACAATACCAGACACAAACCGTGCCTCAGGGAGACAGGAATGCTACTGTGGAGGGGACCTCCACCCCTCAGCTCTCATTTGCTGAAAGCTTAAAATGAGCCCTGAAGCTAGGTCTGTAGTTAGGGAGTTGCCATGGAAGTGGCCTCCTCTCAGGAAGCAGCTAGATGTACTGGCCGGCTGATAGAGAGAAAAAGAGCAGTAGTAGTAGCAGGCATTAGAGAGCAAACAGGGACCATACCAAAGGAGCGGAGAGACAAGTACAAAACATAGTTAAAAAGATCCTTATAGAGGTAAGGATGGAGGGATCTGAACAAAATGTTGAAAAGGTTTTCAGGCTTGGAAAGTACAACAAGGACAGAGACCAAATGATAAAGGTGGTATTCATGAGCGAAATCACGAAAGAGGAACTGTTAGAAAGGAAGTGCTGTCTAGCAAATGTAGAGAAATTCAAAAAAGTATTTCTGCAGAGGGATATGACAAGGGAAGAGAGAAAGCAGGCAGCAGACGCCAGGAAGGAGTGCAGGGAGAAAGAAAGGAATCAGTGAGCCACAACCCCGTTCCCTACAATCTCAGAGGGAATGGGAACGCTCCTCAAACAGTGCAACAGCCACAGGGATTGGGGCACCATCCCCACATTCTACCCAAGAGACACCCTACCTGCCCCAACCCCTGTCAGCTCCCCACTAAGTACCCACCTAAGGCACCCTCCCCCCACCCACCCCCCTCCTCCCACTCACCCCCTTCCTCCCACTCCTCCCTCTCCCCAGGACGTCCCTTCTCCCCCATCCCCCAAGCCCTCCCTTCTCCCACATACCCTCTCATCTCTCCCACCCACAAGCCCTCCGTTCTCCCCAGCCCCCCTAAGCCCCCCACTCTCCCCCATCCCATCTAAGCCTTCCCCTCTCCACCACTCCCGAAAACCCTCCCCTCTTCCTCACCCACCTCAGCCTTCCCTTTCCCCCAAAGCCCTCCCCCCGTTACTGCCCCCCCAAACCCCCCTTCTCCCCCATCCCCCCAAACCTCCTTCTCTCACCCCTTCAACCCTCCCCCTCTCACTCCCCCAGCCCTCCCCCCTCTCACCCCCCCCAACCCTCCCCCTCTCACCCTCTCCCCCACCCCCCCAAGTCCTTTCTCCTCCACCAGTCTCCCCGCACCAGATCCTCCCAGCTAACGCTCACCCCAGACCCCACAGGTCCCCCCCCCAGAAAAGAAGCAGAAGAGAGTCAGTTTCAGGGTAATGTACTCGAACATAGATGGGATCACAAGCAAGGCAAGTGAACTAAGGGAAAGAGCACAAGAAGTGAACCCAGATGTAATCGGACTCACTGAAACAAAACTCTCTGCAATCATAACGAATGCCATGTTTCCCCAGGAGTACACAGTAATAAGGAAAGAGAGGGAAGGTAGGGGAGGAGGCGGAGTGGCCCTACTCATGAGAAAGGAATGGAGTTTTAAGGAGATGGCTATCCTGGGATGTGAGGGTTTCAGAGACTACATAACAGGCACTATGACAATGGGAGGACCAAGGATAGTAGTAGCAGTAATATACAACCCTTCACCAAAACAGAAGACCCAGTCAAGAGTATGAAAACAACAACATGGCAGTTAACACTATAATTGAGAGGGCAGCCTCTGCTGCCTGTAGAAATAGATTCCACCTGCTCATCATGGGGGACTTCAATCATGGAAGGATTGATTGGGAAAACAAGAAACCACATGTAGGCGACGATACGTGGAGAGCCAAACTACTGGAGGTGGTGACTAGAAACTTCTTAACCCAGCATGTCAAGAACCCACAAGGATAAGAGGAAATGACGAACCAGCGAGACTCGACCAGGTCTTCACCCTGAACGACTCTGACATAAGAGAAATCGGTTTTGAGGCCCCAGTAGGAATGAGCGACCACAGTGTATTGGTGTTTGAGTACCTGATTGAAGAAGGGTATTGAACTCGAGGAGGGATACCGAAACGAAAAGGTTAGCATACCGAAAGGGAAACTATGAGGAGATAAGAAAATTCTTAAAAGATATAGTATGGGAAATAGAGCTCAGGGAAAAGACGGCCCAAGATATGATGGACTACATCACGCAAAAGTGCAAGGACGCAGCAAACAAATTTGTCCCAACCCAAAAGGAAAACAGTGAAATGAAGATGAGAAACCCATGATTTAATCATAGATGTAGGCTAGCTAAGCAGCAAAGTAAAAGGGCATGGAGAAACTATAGGAATAACAGGACACTGGAGAGCAGAGAAAGATACCAGAATGCCAGGAATGAGTATGTTAGGATGAGAAGAGAGGCAGAAAGACAATACGAAAACGACATCGCAAGCAAGGCAAAGACTCAGCCTAAATTTCTGCATTGCCACATCAGGAGAAAAACATCAGTAAAGGAACAGGTTATGAAATTAAGGATAAGGGCAGAAGGATTCACTACAAATGACAAGGAAGTGTGTGAGGAACTGAATAAGAAATTCCAAGAGGTCTTCAACTCAGAGCAAGGAGAAATCCCAGAGATAAGTAAGGGAATAGCTAACCAGGAACCACTGGAAGAGTTTGAGATTAACAGCGTGGAAGTAAGGAAGTGTTTACTAGAGTTGGATGTGACAAAGGCTATAGGCCCAGATTGAATCTCCCCTTGGATACTAAAGGAAGGAGCAGAAGAACTGTGCCTACCACTCTCCATAGTGTATAACAAATCTCTGGCAACAGGGGAACTGCCAGAAATTTGGAAAGCAGCTAATGCAGTCCCGATATGCAAGAAAGGGGATAGACAGGAGGCACTGAATTACAGGCCAGTGTCCCTAACCTGCATACCATGCAAGCTGATGGAGAAGATTGTGCGAAGAAAGCTAGTGGAACACCTGGAGCGAAAGAACTTTGTAACACAGCACCAACATGGATTCAGGGATGGCAGGTCCTGCCTCACAGGGTTACTTGAATTCTATGACCAGGCAAGAAAGAGAAGGGTGTGCAGACTGCATATTTTTGTATTGTCAGAAAGCCTTTGATACAGTGCCACACAAGAGTCTAGTAAAAAAGCTGAAGATGCAGGCTGGAGTGAAAGGGAAGGTACTCCGTTGGATAGAGGAGTACCTAAGCAACAGGAGACAACGAGTCTGTGTGAGGGGTGAGGTCTCAGATTGGCGAGACGTTACGAGTGGAGTCCCGCAGGGGTCAGTCCTTGGACCTATACTGTTTCTGATATATGTAAATGATCTCCAGAGGGTATAGAATCGTTTCTCTCAATGTTTGCCGATGATGCAAAAATTATGAGGAGGAATGAAACTGAGGACGATAGGAGGCTACAAGATGACCTAGACAGACTGAGTGAATGGTCCACCCGATTTCAACCGAGTTGAAGTTCAACCCGAGTAAATGCAAAGTAATGAAACTAGGCAGTGGTAACAGAAGGCCAGACACAGGATACAGAATAGAAGATGAAGTACTTAATGAAACGGACAGAGAAAGATCTAAGAGTTGATATGACACCAAAGCCCAAAGGTATGCCACTAGACTAGTCCCAGAACTAAGAGGCATGAGTTACGAGGAAAGGCTGCGGGAAATGCACCTTACGACACTGGAAGACAGAAAAGTAAGGGAGACATGATCACAACCTACAAAATCCTCAGAGGAATCGACCGGGTAAACAAGGATAAACTATCAACACTGGTGGGACGCGAACAAGGGGACACAGGTGGAAACTGAGTACCCATATGAGCCACAGAGACGTTAGAAGGAACTTTTCAGTGTCAGAGTAGTTAACGGATGGAATGCATTAGGCAGTGATGTGGTGGAGGCTGACTCCATACACAGTTTCAAATGTAGATATGATAGAGCCCAGTAGGCTCAGGAATCTGTACACCAGTTGATTGACAGTTGAGAGGCGGGACCAAAGAGCCAAAGCTCAACCCCCGCAAGCACAAATAGGTGAGTACACAACACACAGAGAGAAAGATCTAGGTGTTGATATCACACCAAACCTGTCTCCTGAAGCACACAAAAAAGAATAACGTCTGCGGCATATGCGAGGCTGGCTAACATCAGAACGGCGTTCAGGAACCTGTGTAAGAAATCATTCAGAATCTTGTACACCACATATGTAAGACCAATCCTGGAGTATGCGGCCCCAGCATGGAGCCCGTACCTTGTCAAGCATATTACAAAGCTGGAAAAAGTCCAAAGGTATGCCACTAGACTAGTCCCAGAACTAAGAGGCATGAGTTACGAGGAAAGGCTGCGGGAAATGCACCTTACGACACTGGAAGACAGAAGAGTAAGGGGAGACATGATCACAACCTACAAAATCCTCAGGGGAATCGACCGGGTAAACAAGGATAAACTATTCAACACTGGTGGTACGCGAACAATGGGACACAGGTGGAAACTGAGTACCCACATGAGCCACAGGGACGTTAGAAAGAACTTTTTCAGTGTCAGAGCAGTTAACGGATGGAATGCATTAGGCAGTGATGTGGTGGAGGCTGACTCCATACACAGTTTCAAATGTATATATGATTAGAGCCCGGTAGGCTCAGGAATCTGTACACCAGTTGATTGACAGTTGAGAGGCGCGATCAAAGAGCCAAAGCTCAACCCCCGCAAGCACAAATAGGTGAGTACACACACACTTAATGAATGAACAAAGCATGTTCCATGATAACATATATGATAACAACCTCGGTTACATCAAGATCATGCACAATAACAAACTGGCCCTCCCTCTCAATAAGGGAACTACTGGCCATTAGCACATCCATGTTGTGAATCATTTATTATTATGTTTTTCAAGATGATGACGAATGGTATTTGCAATTATTGATTCAAGTAACTTTCCCACAAAAGACGTTAAGCCTCTTGTATACCAGAACAAACAAAAAAACAAGCAAATGAAATCATTAATGGGACTCCAATACAATACTATACTAGTGAGCTGAAGACTAACTGCTAGTCATGCCGGTGATCTGTACCAGGCACTGGGTGGTACGGAGAGTGGCAGGTGGAGTAGCCATCGTATGACCGGTCTTGGCTGTCATAGAGGCGGATTTCCAGTGTGATGACATAGAAGGTGAGTGGAAGAGGCAGTTCCACTGCTATGCAGGGGATTCACGTGACAGTAGAGACTTCAGTCTTCTGTTGGCGACTTCTTTCTTGGTTGTATCAGTTTTTCAATCTAAATCGTGTTCTTTGCCTACTTTTTGTTGTTTGACTGCTCTTGTTGTCGAATGTTGCATAATATGGCTGAAGCATATCTGGTGGAATGCTCATGGTGTCATTCTCTGTCTTATAAGGCTTCAAACTAGTTCTTGGGCGTACAAGATGCTGCACAATCCACATCCACCTGTAGTGGATGTGGATGATCCAACTGCAATACCAACTACGGTTACTGCAACAAGTTTATCTACATCATTTAATGTAGAGAGGTCGTCTCTAAGAGGCTGCAGATGCTGCAGTTGCAGCTGACACATAGAATGATGTCGCAGCTGCTCCTAATACGTTGACCCGTGTTGCTGACGTGGAGAAGCAGAATCACTGGGGGTGTTAGTTGTTGCAGGATCAGTTGGTTGAAATTGTGTTGCAGGAGCAAATTGGGGAGCAGTAGGCTCTGGAGACGGTTCTGCAATGTTAAGTAGAGATGGTGTTTTTTTCTTTTTATTGATAAAGTACATTAAATACACATAAAAACAGCTAGGCAAAACAGCACAAGCAGTGATTCATAAAGCACAAACATGAGAACAACAGAGAAAGGAAAAAAACAGAAAAAAAATAAGCATACAACAGGAAACATGAAAAAGACTCAGAAATGATATGGCACAAAATAAATACAAATCCAGTAACACAAGCCAGCCTGAAGGGCTACACAAGCAGGACTAAAAGCCAAGACAGACAGGAAGTCATAACCGGAACACGCAGGAACCGGCAACACACACACTAACAGCCCTAGAAACAACACAAGCAACAAACACAAAACACACACAGCACAGTACAACCAAAAAAATGCACACAGAACACACACAAGCACCGCCCAACAGGGCGAAACCGAACACGTAGACAAAACAGACATAGAACCACAGACACGGTAACAAAATCACAGACATGGAGTATACAATCAAACACAGGCACTATCGATACTTGTTCGGAAACTCCTGTGCTGGGAAGCGCAAGCAGTACGCCTCCCAGACAGCTGGACGTCTTCGGACACCGGTCTACCAGGAGACGCACAAGGCCGAGGCATCCAATCAGGTACCCCATAAATAAACCCCTTTAACCTCGGTACCCAAATAGTCGACGAGCACCACGGGCCCTCACGCACCCTGTCGTCCCAAACGAGGTCCAAAACCCGTGACTGAGGGACCACGCCCCGTCGGCGCGAGCACAGGGAAGAGGTCCACATTAGGTGGTTTCGCACTGGAATCGGCACTGGGAGGTGCTCCAGGCGCCGCACAAGGCTTTGTATGGCCGGCGCATGAGGCTTCTCACGAGGCTTCACATGGGGCTGCAAACTAGGGGAACCCGCAAAGGACACAGACGAGTCGGGGCCCCCGCCACCGAGCACAAGAGCAGAGGCACCTTGGCACACATCCTTCCGTAAGACCACGACGAGGTCCGGTTCGGCAGGAGCAACCTCCCACTGTAAGGAGTCGTCAGCAGTAGGCACAGGGGGCGACACCGGACGCAGCACAGAGCCCCCCCACCACAGCACCGCCAACCTCGACAGGAGACGCCAGATCAACGTACTCTCCACCTCCACCCAAGGCACCCACGAAGGGGAGACACACTCGGGACCCGCCTCGAGCGCTTGCAGACAGGCTGCCGGTCATCCGAGCTATCACCCTCATCATCCCGTAACACAGCAGAACTCTCCGACGGACGCGCCTTCAAGGCCCACTCCTGAGAACGCAGCCTCCACGGCGGGGGCAATGGACCACACACAGCAGGAGACTCCTCGCCGCGGACATCCAAAGGGACAGGAGTCGCCGCATGCAGGGACGGAGCAGGCATGCGCGGCCGAGACGGGGCGGGCTGGGGCGACAGGGGCAGGGACGTCGGAGGCGGGGAAGCCGGCGACGGGGGCGAGGCTGCCCCAAACCCCACGTCAACATCCACTCCACCACCCACACCGGGGCAGAAACCAGCAGGGAATCAACACACGGTCCAGCACGTGGAGACAGTCCGGGGCCGACAGCGGGGGAAAAGCCTCTCCTGGAAGAGGTTAACAGGGGTGACCCGGCACTCCTCACACCCCGCAGCCAGGTGACCTGGTAGGCCACACCTGAAACAAGTCCGAGGTTGTCCTGCGTGAAAACACGAATCGGGAACCCCAACAGCATGATGGAGGACGGTACAGGATTCCGGAGGCGCATGGCGAGAGTGTGGGTCCCACACGGGACCCCTTCCATCTCCGGTAGGGACGGCATTAATCCTCACATGTAGGACCCGCCCAAACGGGCAAAGTACCGACGTAGGAGATCCTCATGGAACTCAAAAGGCATCCCGTGCACTGCCACATACGTCGTGGCTCCACAACGATCCGAGAGGGTCACCGACCCACCATCTCCAGGAAGATCGAATGAGCGCCCATCATAGCGCGTGACGAGACCTTGAAAAATCGCCGGGGAGCTGAACTTGACAATCGCCCGCTGTCCGGCAAGCAGCTGCACACCACATACAGACTCCACTGGGACATGTAGCATATCAATCATTACCACCTCCACAGCGTGGTAGGAAGCAATCCAGAGAACTCCAGGCCAATGGAGGCCTGCCTGGTAACAGGGGGCTCAGCCCCCCCCCCATGATTGCAGACCGTCACGGCCCCAAGGGCCCCTCAGCAAAAACACGGGACACAAGCCACGTCAGCAGCGACACCCAGGTCCTCACTCCTCGCCGGGTCGAGAACAACTGCAGTGGCCGGACGAAACACCGTAACCCACGACAGCTGAAGCAGTTCTCCTGGCAGTAAAGGTGGTGTTGTCGCTGTTGCAGGATCATCAGGTGCTGGAGCCAATGTTGCAGGAAGCAAGTCACCTAGTACAATGACGGTTGACAGTCCATTTGCAGACAGTAGGCTGTTGATGGTCTTTGCAGTCTTGCTGTGGTTTGATCCGGCAATCCTTCCCGTTAGGTGAAATAGTTCAGTAGTCGTACTGTAATCATTCACAAGCCGTGACTGGTGAAGGTTGTGGCTGGGTTGGTGGTGGAGGCGGACCCTGGATGTGGCTTCCCGGAGAATTAGGCTGTTGGACAGTGGCGCCACTGCCTTGTAAGACTTGATTGGTTGTGAGACGTCGCTGGAGGACTGGTAGTTGAAGCCTGGCGGGCAACAGACATTTTATTGATCTTCTGCTTCTGGACTCTTGGTCTCTTCCTTCTGGACTCTTTGGTCTCTTCCTGCTTCTGGACTCTTTGGTCTCTTCCTGCTTCTGGACTCTTGGTCTCTTCCTGCTTCTGGACTCTTTGGTCTTCCTGCTTCTGACTCTTCTGTTCTGGACTCTTTGGTCTCTTCCTGCTTCGACCTTGGTCTCTTGCTCTTCTGGATTTGGTCTCTTGCTGGTCTGGACCTCTGCTTGGTCTTGTGCTTCTGGACTCTTTGGTCTCTTGTGCTTCTGGACTCTTTGGTCTCTTCCGCTTTGGACTCTTGTTTAAACATTAGGGTTTCCATTATCGGGAATATGAAACCTCAACGGATTGTCGAGGTTTCCTAGGACCAGATCTTCCTGTCTGATCAGACAGTCAGGGGAAATGATGATGTGTTCCAGCAGAGATATACATCGTTTGTGGAGTGCATTTCAGTCCCCGTAGTGATGGTCGAGGGAGCAGACGCTACACTTCCCTGCAGGCAGTGTACACTTCCAGGTGTACTGGTAATATTTGCAGCCTTGTCGAAGTGGATGAACCTCTCCCTCGTTACTTGCCTTAGTGGTGTGAATATACCAAAGTATCTGAATCAGTTGTCTTCAAAAGGGTCTTCATCAGCAGAGTTGAAGGTGAGTTTCACTGTTGATGCTAGCTTCATTCTCAGTTATTTTTCCAGCAACCCCAGTTAGTGCAGTTTTGTGTGCTGATGCTCTCGATGATGTCGACATTAGGTGGGCGGTAATCAGATGCTTATTACACCGACCAAAAAACAGCCGTCACTACCAAGTATCGTGGAGGTGGAAGAGAGTGCCTCTGAAGAGCATTATCACTAGAGAATAGGGGCAGGGCTCTATTGCCATTTCTTTTATGTCAATCGGTACAACACCAGTGATGCTACCAAGAGTATGAAATATCTCCGTCCAGGTAATGGTCTGGGTCCTCGGAACTGCACCATAATCTTGTAAAGCATGGTACCTCTTGACATGTACCATAAGCGAGAGCTAAAGACTTAGCAGTTCAACTGGTATGCTCACAATGGCCCTCAGTACCAATGAAATAATGCTCCTCACACTCTGTAAGGCTCGCCTGCTCGCTTGAAACTGCATCTCTCCCAAGTTGTTTTACATTCAGCTACTCAAAACAAAAAGTTCAAAAAACGGGCTACAGCCCGTCCTCCAAACAAAGACCCAAAAGTGATTCCATGCACCGGCCAAACCCCCTGTTTATGAATGAAAAACGGTTTATACACGACTCACAACTGCTGACGTTCGAACACTTTCCAGAACAAGTGCTTCACTGACGAATTTTGTTCGAACCACAACGCTGTAAATGCTTCACGCACGTAGTACAAATACAAATAATCGCCAATAGAACCTAAGCACCCAACCTAACCTATGACTATATATGCACAATATGCTAATATACTATAATGTTAATTTATATTTGAGAAGATTCCCGCTTTGAATGAACAGCATGTAAAAATTAATGAGTGCGTCTGTGAGGTCGACCGCTGGATGTACTGGACTTGAGTCGAGGAGGGGTTGTGGGCTATGGTGAGCCGGTCGTACTCACCTGGCACAGGAGCGGGGCTGTAACTGATCTCTCCCAGTGAGCGGCAGTATTATATGCAGTCCGTCCTCATCAACAATGAATTTTGTTCGAACTAAAATGCTGTAAATGCTTCACCCATATACTACAAATACAAATAATCGCCAACAGAACCTAAAAACCTATCTTAACCTAACTAATACTTAAATTTCCACAGTATGCTAACATATAACAATAATAATTTATATTTGAGAAAATTCCTATTTTGAATGAACAGCATGTTAAAATTGACGAATGCATCTTTGGGGTCTACCACTGGATGGAATGGACTTGGTCTGTGGAAAGGTTGATTCATGAGCTCAGTGGGGAGGTGGCAGATACCACCAACTAGAATATCTGAGGAGGGTTTCCAGGCAACACTAATTCATATATGTTTTTGTGTTTAAATTTCTTGTTAGGAAAGTATTATTCAGGTTTTGGATGACTGCAGAACTCTGTACACCTACTGAGAGGCAAAAGAGCAAGACAACGAGCAAGGAAATATACCACACACCTTAATTAAGGACCACCAGGGATCCATATCCATTTCAGTGGTGGATAAAATCCAACTGGACTGTCGTGACTCATTTATTTATGACATGTAGTGCATGTGAGAGCGTGTATGTCCCATGGAATGATTGAAGGTGAGAGTCTTTGTTGTATTCTTTTAGGCATCAATAGCAAGCTGCAGTCGGACACCCAGTTAAGTCCATTGTGACTGTTAGGCAAAGTGCCAGAAGTCTTGGTTGAGGATAGTCGGAAGATGAGGTAGAGGCCCAGTGACGTGTTGATGGTCATCATTATTAGTATTATATTTCGGTGTACTGTTGTAATCTTGTGAACTCTTATATTGAATGTCTTTAAGGATAACCACCTTCCAAGAGTGTAGAAATACCGAGAACATTGTTATTATGTATGTATTAACCATACATTTTGTTCTTGTAGCTACTGAATATATACGTACTTGCACTTATTAACTTTTCCATCCATGATCACTATATTTAGGGAGTGGAAGCTGCATCCCAGAGTTAACTCTGAAGACATATTGGTAATGGATATTTTCAGTGAGAGCTGCTCTAATTGCAGGGAAGATGTTTATAAAAATTAGTTCATTTAACACTATTCTGGTGATAAGATTCAGGTAGAGAGTCGAAGGGTAACACTGAGGTACCATCCACATTTCGTTTTATTAAATTTATGTTAATTAGATGTTACAGTTCTTTTAGAATAAGATAATTCACTCCTTGCCTATGCGGATCTGATAATTCTTGAGAGAAAATTCAGATTTCTGGCTAGTTACTTTAATTTAAATATAAAATCGAGTTGGAAAATAATAAACTGAGAGTGGGTGGTGGGTCACCTGAGAGAATATAACTGAGAGAGGACTTCCTTACGGGTTATGCAGTAGATGTGGTATATGCCAACAGGTTCTTGTTGATGGTAATTCAACATGCCCACATCCTACAAAACATTAAACGTGGTTAGGTGACTTATTATGGTGCCATTGGCATCACAGAGGTGTCAGTTGGGGGTATTGCTTTTGTGTTTCTTGTTATTATTTTCTGCGAAGGGAGATGGGTGGAGACAAGGGAGCCGGTCGGCCGAGCGACCAGCACGCTGCACTTGTGATTCTGTGGTCCTGGGTTCGATCCCAGGCACCGGCGAGAAACAATGGGCAGAGTTTCTTTCACCCTATGCCTCTGTTACCTAGCAGTAAAATAAGTACCTGGGTGTTAGTCAGCTGTCACGGGTTGCTTCCTGGGGGTGGAGGCCTGGTCGAGGACCGGGCCGCGGGGACACTAAAAAGCCCCGAAATCATCTCAAGATAACCTCGAGAAGGGTGTCTGGAGCCTCACATGTTGAAAGGGACTTATGTGATCATATATCAATTTGGTTGATGCAGGATATCCGCAGTTATCATCTTGTTTATCTGACATTGATAACACAGTGTTGCTCTTTTCTCAAGTCAGTATGGTTAGATGCTAACTAGTGAAGCAAGATACCATAAATTATAATAATATTTATCATGCATAACCTCGTGTTGTTCATGCCTTAAGCGTGCATGGGAAGATAACGAATGACGGTGTTCAGAGTGTCTGTGAAGATCATTGTTAACTGATGACGACAACGATGTTCCTCATGCCTCTATCAGCCATTCTCAAATATCATCAGTTACATACCAGTTATGGTTATATTGGTTGTATGGTGATGGCAACAATGTTTATCTTGCCTCGAGCTAGTATTGCCATGGTTTATGGTGTATGAAGCTTATAAAGGTTATATTGGTTAACTGATGATGGCAAGACTGGAGCTATCGGTTCACCCTTGTAAAGTCAGCTATTGTTGGTTGGTCAGCTCTTGCTACATACTGCATAATGCTCTTCTTATGTATATAATAATAATAATAATAATGTTAATATTTAAAATACTAATAATAATATTTATTAGGGGAAAAACACATAAATACAAAATGGTATACGAGAAGAATGTTGGATCTCTAGGTAGGACAAATATATACTATGCCTCAAGCCACTAATACACTCAGTGTTTCGGGCTGGACAATAGCACCACTGTCGCTCTCGTCACAAGTAATACATTATCAAATAAGAACTGATTGGATGTCGGATATTTTAATGGTCTATTCTTAAAAAAATTACCACGGTCTTCCTCTCTTAAATTTAGGGTGAAAACAGTTTTACAAAATAATTATAGTCGGAACACTTCACTAGTATATAAAAAAATCAACTAGAACAGCTTATTTCAATACTTTACAGAAAGTATTGGAATCGTGATGGTTTATGCATAATAATAATTGTGGTATCTGTTAACAGGCGAGACAGCCCTTCAGGGTGCAGCCGCAGGTGGTCACGACAACACTGTGAAGGTCCTCCTCCATGCTGGAGCAGACGTCAACGCTAAACATGATATATATGGTAAAAGTTACACATATGCATTCCAACATTATATAGCAATGCAACATAGCACACTGCACGTATCATGTGACAAAATTCAATATTTATATTTTATAATCAGTACCATTAGAGGTAAAATCTGCTAGTCTGTTGAAAGTCAGAGATCACACAGATGGGGCTAGCCTTACCCAAATTGAAAGACGGAATGGTCTGGGGAATGGGATGAACATAGGCTGGTCGGTGTCACCAAAATTTAAAAGGGAATAACGTGCCAGTGCCCCATTCACACCCCCATGATGATTTTTGGCACTGTCAGCTAATTATGCAGCTAAATATTTTCAAAACAAAATTCTCTAATAATTATTTTCATATAGTAATATCCAGCATTATTCACTGATATCTGGAAAATTAACTGAAACTTTTTGCTGTCAATAATTTGGCCGTACTCCCATAAAACAGACGATCTTTACACAATATTAAAGGTTTCTCTAGTAACGGCTTTCTAACAGACTAAGGGGGAACTATTAGGTTTTTAGTATTACACAAAACAGCGCTCCTCTTACTGCTGACCACACACACAAAGACAATTATATTTTTATAGGAGAAAGAGACAGACAGACAGAGAAAGATAGATAAAAACAGAGAAAGACAGAGACAAACAGAAACTTAGACACACGGCTAGAGATAAACAGGCAGATACAGACTCTCTCTCTGCCTGTCCTCTGTCTATGACACAGAAAGAGCAAGAGAGGGGCAGAAACAAAGTCTGAAGCAGAGACATAGATTGTAGAGATGGGCGGATATAGGTGGATGGATAGGTGGATGAATAAATACATTGATAGATAAATGGACAGACAGATAAGTAGATGGATGGATAGACGAAAAGATAGAAGAACAGATAGATGTAAAGCAGTTGGATGGGTAGGAAGATGATTAGGTGCATATTTAGATTGATGACTAGATATATAAATATATGGATAAATAGATTAATAGATAGGTAGATAGAAAGCTAGATGGATAGATATATAAAAAGCTAGATGGATATATAGATTGAATGACAGATGGCTGCACAAAGGATGGATTTAAAAGTAGATTAAGATATATATGGATTGATGGACAAAAAGATTTATTGAGGGATTGATGGATAGACATATAGATAAATGGATAGATAAATGGATGGAAGGATGGATAGACTGATGGACAGGTAGATAGACGGATTCATAGATCGATAACAAGATGATTTTATGGATGGCAAGATGGGGAGATGATCGATAAATGAATAGGTGGATTTTTAAGTATATAGATGGATAGATAGTTGGTAAGATTGTTGGATAGATTGACCAATATATAGATGTAGAGAAAGATGGATAGCTAGACAGAGAGACAGATGGATGGATTGATAGATGAATTGATAGACAAATAGAGATAAATAGCGGGATATATGGATGGACATATGAGTGACACACACAGACAGACCCGGGCAACGCCGGGTTATCCCTCTATTACATGCTATAGGAGAGACCCTTCGTCTGTTAAAATTTGGAGGCCATATGATTAGGGGCTAGCCTTATGCAATTTGGCAGAGGGGATGGTCTGGGGAAGGGGATGAACATAGGCTAGTTGAGGTCTCAAGACTTAAAAAGGAACAGTGAGCCCGTGCCACATTCAGACCCTTCCACGACGATTTTTGGCTGTGTCGGACAGCTACACAGCTATGTATTATCAAAACTTTATAGAAAAGCATATAGGTAATATGGGCCATTTCTCACTGATTTTAGGAAAATTAACAGAAATTTCTTGTAGTCAATAATTTTTCCAGTGCATCAAAGGTTTCTCCTCTCCTCCGTTCTTTATCAGAGTAAGGGGTAACTATTCTTTTGTAGTTCACACCACTGAACTCCTCGCACTGCTGACCACCACACATACACAATTATTTTGTTTATCAGAGAGAAAGAGACACACAGACACACACAAACAGACAGACAGACAGATAGAAATACAGGCAGACAGACAGACATATATAAGTAAAGACATAAAGAGAGAAAGACAGAGATAGAGACCCAGAAAGAGAGAGACTGACAGACACAGCTAAAGATAGAGACAGAGAGGCAGACAGAGACGGACAGCAGATAGATGGATTGATAGCTGGATGGATTGGTGGAGGATAGATTGATAGATGGATTCACTGATGAGTAGGTGGATAGATAGATGAATGGGTCAAACAGAAAACTCACACCCCAGAAATGACTCGAACCCATATTCCCAGGAGCAACGCAACTGGTATGTACAGGGACGCCTTAAACCACTTGACCATCACGACCGGACATAAGGAAGTGATAGCCGAGGCTATATGAACCACTTCCCCGCCGGCACTCGGATGATAATCTTGGTAATAATATAATATATATATATATATATAGATATAGATATTATATATATATAGATATATTATATATAATATATATATATATATATATCTTATAGTCTGATATACTAGAGATTTAGATCTATCTATATATCTATAGATATATCTATATATATATATATATATATATATATCTATATATCTATATATATATATCTATATATATATAATGTACTTAATTGAGAGATAAATAGAGATTGCTGGATAGATAGATCGATATGACGGTTTGGAGAGAGACCATAGACCCAGGCAACATCGGGTATTCTCTTGGTACAATATATAGCATAAAGCTGCCAAACTCCCCAGGGTACCTAAGAATCAATACATGTTCAATATTTATTGTGACATTATTCACATGAATATAAATAAAATTAAAATGTTATTGTAAGTGTTGGTCGTTGGAGGCCACACGGTTTGGGACACACCTAGCCGACCTTGGCCGAGGGAATGGTACGGTGTACAGGATGGACACTGGTTGTCGGGGTCGCCAGAATTCAAAAGGTAACAGCATGCCTCGGTCACATTCTCAACCCGACACACACTTTTCGTACTGTATTCCATCTACGAAGCTAAATAATTTATAAACAAAAGCTCAAAGCATTTTTTCCTTATAGTAATATGAAGCATTATTTACTGTTCTGGGGAAATTAACAGACATTTTCTTTCGTCAAAAATTTGCCACATACTACATAAAACAGACGATTCTTCCCCAGCTTTAAAGGTTTCTCAAGCCAAAAGTTCCTTATCAGAGCAAGGGGTAACTATTTTCCTTTTAGTATTTAACACCCTTAAGTTCCCGTCACAGGTGATCACCCACAGATTACAAAATAATTTTTGTATAAGAGAAAGATATAGAGATTTTATAAGAAAGATATCAATACAGAGAGAGAGGCAGACAGACAGAGAAAGAGAGATGCAGAGACAGAAAGACAAAAGACAGACAGAGAACAGATAAATCTGTGCATGAAGAAATGGATATATCTATCCATCTATGGATAAAATAGATTTAGGACAGATCTATTGATAGATAGCTGTAGGCATAGATAAATATACGTATGAGTAGATGGATGGATTGATGGTTAAATAGATAGATTCTTGGATGGATTAATAGATGAATAGATAGATGGATGGATTGATGGTTAGAAAGATAGATGCATACAAAGATGAGTAGATGGATGGATAAATAGGGAGATGATTAGATTTAGTTATATACAGATGGATAGGCGGATGAAAAGGTGGATAGATAGATAGAATGATGCACAAATCCCCAAGGGCCGTGATGAGGATTCGAACCTGCGTCCGAGAGCATCCCAGACGCTGCCCTTATCGACTGAGCTACGACATGGAAGAGAATTGAAACCAGAAGTTCTACTGAACTGTGTTATTCTGTTATTTCTGTGTGTATGAAGTAAGGGCGAAGAGTGAAAAACGGCCTATTGACATAGCTCGAGTGCCTGGGGGAGTTGTGTAAACCCTGGTTTGTGCCTCTGAGAGGCTGCAGGATCCAAGTAGGTTCAGTAGAACTTCTGGTTTCACTTCTCATCCATGACGTAGCTCAGTCGATAAAGGCAGTGTCTGGGATGCTCTCGGACGCAGGTTCGAGTCCTCGTCACGGCCCTTGTGGATTTGGTCATTTGATGCATCACGCTATTGTGATATCTGTGTGTAATATAATGTTGAATACATGGATGAATAGATAGATATACATAGATATAGATGGATTAGTATCCACCTGGAAAATAAAACAAATATTCAAAAGGTTTTTGTGTTTGACCACTTTAGTAAGGAAACACCAGACATTATGTGTTTTGTGATTATTCTTGCATTAATATACATATACATGCATATGATACAGATAGACAGATAGACAGATAGATAGATATATGGATTGATGCACAGATAAATGGATTGATGCACTGATAATGTATTGATGCACAGATAAATGAATTGATGCATAGTTTGAAAAATATATGTTGAATAAATGGATGTGTAGATGGATTGCTAGATGGATAAAAGGACGGATAGATGAAAAGATAGATGATAGATAAATGAATGTATTGATTTATGGATGGTTTGATAGATAATTGATTCAAATGTTAGATACAGATAGATGGATAGATAGATGGACAGGTAAGCCTTATTTTGATGCGCAGATAGTAGGGGAATCCGTGCCTTCCCATACCACTCCATGTATGGAAATCAGATAAGGAAATCAGAAGCGGGGAGCCACATAGTGCCACTCCATATTAGGTCATCTGGGGGAGAGTAGTAGTGGTCGAGAAAACGGTGGAAACTGGAGATAACTGTTGTATATAGCGGTATGGATATGTTCATTTATACAGTAGTAGTATGACAGTATATTTAAGTAAAAAAAATGAATTTATTGTATACTAAACACGGGTGAGAGCCAGCCACACCCCTCCTCATTCCCTCTATGGGTCGGGTGTAACAAAAAAACAGGTTAGTCTGAGTAGAGGTGGGGTCCCCCACCCTCCCTCGTACTGGGTGACCTTGAGTGAACCGTAAGAGGGTCAACGCCCTCCAGGACTATATACATATATATATATATATATGTTCAGACCCATATCGTACTTGGTGACCTTGGGTGGACAGCCGTACCCTTCCTTGCACCTAATGGCCTTGACTTCACCCTTCTTATATATAAGAGCATTTAAGGAGTATTAAAAATCAAAGAATTTCATTAATGCTTTATTAGGTAAAATCACAACAATGATGTATAAGAAGTTAATTATAATAGTTAATTGTAGTTATGGGTCCCTCTCTCTTATTCCTCACTCCCCCCCCCCACCTCCCCATCCTCATCTGAGTAGAATTCTGATGTCTCCCCGTCTGTGGTGAGTGGGGGAAGGCCTTGACCCCCACCCCCCTCTCTTGGGGTGAGGGGTGAGTTGGGTGGTGGCCTTTTGGATGAGTTTCCCCCCCAGTCACATCTGAAGTGTTCTGGAAAGAGATGTGGAAAATAATTTATGTTGGTTAAAAGGGTTTTTTATAGCTCCATATGTTTTTATTAGAAAAATATTTTATTTCCTTCTAAGAATGGCTAGTACATACCTCTCTCCCTGCAGGGGCGACCTTGAGTCCTCTACAGCAGGTATTGTCAAGTAGACTACGTAACAGCATCTTGGTTGGGGGAGATCTCCCTTGTAGAATTACTACTTTACAAAAGTGGACCGGTCCCAAGAATTGTACTGGGGGAAAAAATAAGAATGTAAAATAGAGGATGTACAAACTTTTTTAATGTGGGAAAAAATAAATCTTTACCAGAAAGTGAGGGTAATACTAACCAGGTCCCTCAAGGACTTCAATCTTCCCTGTAGTTGTTTGGGGGAGACACCTTCCATTGTAGGATGTTTGAGGTTGTTTTGTCTTCTGGAGAGGTTGTGGGTGGGAGGTGTTTTTATAGACCGTACTTCCTATTAGGTAGGTTGCCTAGCTAACAAAAATATTCTCTACACCACCTATAAGAACCAACCCCTACTCCCCTACAAAATGTCCTAACACAATGTTGTTTCATAGGAAAATATCGTCTCGCATAAGCGAGGGCTCGCTTATCGTTTAATTTTAAAGTAACGCTGGAAAATACTTTATGGAAGTAATGTACCGATGAAGGCAACCCCAGATGACTTATTCTGTGAACAAACATGATGCAATAGAGCCCACAAGCGAGAGTAAAATCGCTTTGGAGTCTGTACCACATTCCATACACCTCTGTTATTTTGTTAGTTTTAATAAATCCTTGAAAATAATGTCCGTAAGTAACCACCGACATTGCATAACTATCGAAAAAAAACATTCGACGTTTAACTTTATCAACATAAATAGCTACCCAATGACCCATGGTTAATCTACTGTGTGATGGTAAAATATTACTTATGAAGACGATAGGTTTTCTTGACGAGATATTTAAATATTCAATCTCATCCGCGTTGTAACACCCCAGGTAGACGACTCGATCCCCTAGATTATTTTTTAAATTAATATTTATATCATAACAATTCATTATGTTTTTTAAGCTCGCACGTCACATAGAACAGTTCTTTGTCCATCGATGGATAGTACTCCTGTCGTTTCCCCAAACAGTAAAACCAGTCTGTTATATGTAACACCACTACCAAATTCAAGCTCCATACGCAAGTTGCCAGATTTCTCCACAGGGAGGGAATCTTTTGTTTGAATGGTGCTTAAGTCAAAGGCGAATATTGATCTCCCCTTATTAAAAGTGTCATAGCCTAGTAGCGAATCACGCTCTAACCCTAATGTCTTCAAAGTTTCGTAATAAAGACGGGAGTAATGGTTGTCGAAATCACCTCCAATTCGATAAATTGCATTATTGTTTAAATACATAGCAATATTTTTCAGCTTTGCATTTTCAAAATATAATCCATTACCTTGGTGGAGACCGGCGAAATAATTCATTGCTACAACTACCATATATATCTTTTGAGGGATTACTTGGGCCCAAGGCTGATCAATTAAGAGGCTGGTTTGATTCCCCGCCAGGACATATGTTTTAGAAATGGTTCTATTGAAAGTATAGGTTATGGGGTCAGGAGATGCTAACAGTGAGCTGTTTAAGGCAAGGTAGGCACTTGGGTAGGGGAACACCCGTGTTACCCATAACTTAGCATAATCCATATGCAGGCGATACTTAGAGCCATCGACTACACTTGTATTTATTACCCAAGCGTGTGGAGAGAGCTCCAATCTTAGACGCACATCTATATTATCTAATATGAATTGGTCTAGGGTTGTTACATCCAATACTAGGGGAAAACACATTGACAAACCTTTTTCTTTTAAATTGCTCATAAATTTTTTATCCTTGGCGGTTGCTCCAGTAAAAAATGTATTTGTAAATTCGTTAGGAATTATACCGTCATCACTCCAGTCCCTACGAATGGCCCCAATTCTCCCCAAGGAAGACATTTTTGAGGGGGGTAGGGAGGTAATTAATTTAATAAACGACCAATAATTAAAATTAGAATTTGTTTCAACTACCTGCTCTCCTAAAAACACCTGGACACCTTTAAACATGGTATTTGACAAGCCATTCACAAATTCCACATAGTCATCCTCTTCCAATTTTGTGGTATCGTCATCTTTCGTTAAAGATACCTTAAAGTCTATAACAATATTAGCTAGATCTAAGAAGGCGCCCTGGGTTCCGGGATGCGGAATTCTAAGTAATTATCCCGC
>WNGS01131647.1:0-10935 GCA_020271785.1 Procambarus virginalis
AGGGCGTTTCACTTATTGACCTCCCGTAGAAAATGCGAGTATTTCCTTAATTATTTCGGTTCATTTGCGCTTCCAGCTTCCATCTGTGTCCTCTTATCTTACTTTCTCTCAATCTGAAGAGGCTGACCTTCTTCATCTATAAATTGTTCACCTTAGTATTTTGTACGTTGTGATTATATCCCCCTCTGATGCATCTGTTTCTAGGGTTATACCCCCAATTAAGTGGTTTTTCAGGTTACCTGGAAAACCACTTAATTGGGGGTAACCCCCCAAACACACACCGAAACTACGACGTTAGTACAACGTTCGAACAAGTTTTAACACCACCTAACCAGTTATAACAACCAATATAGCAAGTTGTAACAACGTTCTAACACGTCATAAACACGTTAAGCCAAGATGTAACAACTTTATTACAAGTTGTAACAAGCGGAAAATAGAGACAGTTTCGGTTTGTGTTTCCAGGGAAGGGAGTATCCGAAGGACCGAAATCAACGAGTCACGAGGAGGCTTCGAACTTCAGAGATACATCAGACGAGTCCCACGCCCTTCCATCTTATACACCAGTCTTGCGTTGGGAACTGCATCAAATACTTTTAGTAAGCTTGGAAAATGCAGCCAACCCAGTCTTCTCGTTTCTGTCTTATTTACGCTGTCATAGAACTCAAATAAGTTTGTCATGCACTACTTTCCATTTCTTAGTCCATGTTGACCTTTTGACACACAGTTGGTCTTCTAATGTGTGGCCACGTCTGTGGTAGAAAATAATAATAATAATAATAATAATAATAATAATAATAATAATAATAATAATAATAATAATAATAAGTTGGTTTTCTCCATATGGTCTATTATTCTCAGACTGATTATTTTATCCTGTACTTTATTCAGGATATTTGTCAATGACACTGGTCTGAAATTTAGGGCCTCCTGTCTGTACAATTTTTTTTTTTTAAATACTGGGACTATATTTGCCTTTTTCCTGTGTTCTGGAGGATTTCCTGTCTTCAACCTTTTATTCAAGAAACTTGAAAGAAGGTGACAAAGTTCTCCTGCAGTCTTCATCTGCATCAATGTTGACATTAAGTTTAGGTTCAATGTTGTTGTTGTTAAAGATTTGCTACCTAGAACAAAAAGTTCCAAGTAGCACGGGCTATGGTGAGCCCGCAGTGGATTTAGGTTCAATGATTTTGTCACTTCGTGTTTCTCCATCATTTTTTTACCACTTCCTCGATGATTACAATGTGATCCAGTGTTTCTTCCAGCCTTTCATCTCTCAAGCATGGTCTCCACGTTGGTTCTACTGTAAAGACTTCCTGAAATAGTTTGTCGAGTTCTTCACATACCTCATAATTTTTGTTTTTGTTTTTTCCTCAATTTCAGCATAATGTCTCTCGCTGTTGTTAGTCTTATTACATGGCTAGTTAACAGCCTTGTTTGGTCCTTTGCTTTAACCCCAATGCATTTTATAAATGACTTTCATCTTCTTCATCTTTCACCATAGGTGTAAATAAAAATTCGTATCTAGGTAACTACACACACACACACACACACACACACACACACACACACACACACACACACACACACACACCACACACACCACCACACACACACACACACACACACACACACACACACACACACACACACACACACACACACACACACACACGTCTAACTTCCCAGGAAGTTAGACAGCTGTTACTGGCTGCTTCCTGGGGTGTGTGTGTGTGTGTATGAAACAAAATAGTAGTTAGTAACAGTTGATTGAGAATTGTGAGGCGGGCCGAAAGAGCAGAGCTCAACCCCCGCAAGCACAACTAGGTGAATATAACTAGGTGAAGACACACACACACACTCACAAAAGCACGAAGTATTCCAATAAAGGCCAAGAGACTCACCACACACTCTCTGGGATCCATATTGTCCTCAAGATCTGGCAACATTTCAACCTCCTCTCCTCTCTCCAGCATCCCTGGCGGGAACATTCTATTGGGGAGCGTAAGCACTTTTTAATAATCTTGTCTGAGGTGGAGTGTTCGAACGCTTTTTTTGGGAACAGACATTTGCTCTTTTTTGTATCCGTTTCGATTTTGTAATAGTGCTTTTGTGTGAATATCTGCTTACTCACCTAGATATATTCCTTTTGAAGTGTTTGTTGGGTCGAGCTTTTGCGAATCTAGTAGTTTAATACAATGACTTTTATTCACATATATTATTTTTGAATCTCGTTTATGAGTTCCTTCGTTAGGTTCAGCTCTGTCAGTCTTTCCTGATAGTTCCATCCTCGTAGTTCTGTAGTTATCCTGCGAGGCTGGATAACTATGGACCTTTCTCTAATTTGGTTTCATGTTTCGTTACAATGTGGAGTTGGGTTCCATGCTGGTGCTGCATACTCCAGAATAAGTCTCACATATGGTGTGAACAGTTCTTTCAAGGGTCCCTTGTATAATTTTATAATTGGTATCAAGTATAGGTGTGTGTGTATGTGTGTGTGTGTGTGTGTGTGTGTGTGTGTGTGTGTGTGTGTGTGTGTGTGTGTGTATTCACTTAGTTGTATTCACTTAGTTGTATTTTACGGGGGTTGAGCTTTGCTCTTTCGGCCCGCCTCTCAACTGTCAATCAACTGTTTACTAACTACACTAACTACTTTTTTTTTCTTTTTTTCACACACACACGTGTGTGTGTGTGTGTGTGTGTGTGTGTGTGTGTGTGTGTGTGTGTGTGTGTGTGTGTGTGTGTGTGTGTGTGTGTACTCACCTAGTTGTGTTTGCGGGGGTTGAGCTCTGGCTCTTTGGTCCCGCCTCTCAACCGTCAATTAACAGGTTACAGATTCCTGAGCCTATTGGGCTCTATCATATCTATCATATCTGTGTGTGTGTGTGTGTGTGTGTGTGTGTGTGTGTGTGTGTGTGTGTGTGTGTGTGTGTGTGTGTGTGTGTGTGTCGCCCAATTGTATCTCTGTTGGGATAATCCTCGATTACTAGGTCACAAATTGAGTCATCTAACGTGACCTTCCTTCACCTTCCTTCACCTTCCTTCACCTTCCTTCACCTTACTTCACCTTCCTTCACCTTCCTTCACCTTCTTTCACCTTCCTTCACCTTCCTTCACCTTCCTTCACCTTCCTTCATCTTCCTTCACCTTCCTTCACCTTCCTTCACCTTCCTTCACCTTCCTTCACCTTCCTTCACCTTCCTTCCCTTCTTCACATGTTCCGTTCATTCACACTTCTCACGCTGAACTGATAAGTTTCCTATATACTACTGACTCGAACAAATCCACAAAGGCCGTGACGAAGGTTCGAACTTACGTCCGAGAGCATCCCAGACGCTGCCTTAACTACTGACTCATTTGTGTCTGCAATTATTCGTTGCATTCGTTCTAATCAGCCTTATTGATTATTTTCATATCGTTACCTCAACTTTTTAACTTTTGTTGTTACAACATTTTATCGACGTAAAAATGACGCAATGGTAGAGTTGTGTGTCTTTTTAGCGTCAATTTTCCATCTGTCATTCTGTCTACAACTTGAGTTTCCATCTGTCACTCAGTCTACAAATCGTGTTATTCCAATGGCTTATTTCTCGACACTCTCAATTATAATTTTTGTTTGCTATTGGAAGTGTGGTTTCCACACTGGCGCTGCATACTCATGTGCAGGTCCCACGTAGGTCTCACGCAGTGTCGTGCATGCAGACCTGCTTAAGATTTTAACCAATGTTAAAAGTTTTCTGATGATAGGACGAGTCTCATACCTACGACACGACAATGAGGACTGGGACACCTACGATAGTGAGGTATGAGGCACCTACGATAGTGAGGTGTGAGACACCTACAATAGTGAGGTGTGAGGCACCTACGATAGTGAGGTGTGAGGCACCTACAATAGTGAGGTGTGAGGCCAGTTTCCTAGCGGGACGAACGTAACTTTTAACGTAATTAACGTTGTAATATTTTTGCTTACGTTTCAATGTTTTATTGTGGAATTTATTTTCGCGTTTTGTTAACAAGGACCATTGTAATTTGTGATGTTTTAATGACATTGTGTGGGACTTTTGTTGTTGTTTTGGGGGAAAGAAATGATTATAGAAATAGCCTATTTGGGTTATTATATTTTGTGAAGATAAATAAGAAACTTTAGAAAAATACGTTTATGTTTGAAAGATAGAATATATATATATATATATATATATATATATATATATATATATATATATATATATATATATATATATATATATATATATATATATAGGGGGTTCCACCTCTGGTTGTCCCCTTGTCTCTACATCCCGTTTCTCACCTATTTTCCCTCGTCTCACTCCTCCTTCCACTTTCCAATCTCCCCACATCCTTCCCTCCGTCTTTCCTCCCTCCCTCCATGGCAATTCCCCCATCAACCACTTGAACAGGCCAGATGGCGCTCGTGTCCGGGCTCCGTTGCTGGTTTCCCGTCTCAGAGGAAGCAAGAGAGGTCGTCCTCTGCAGGGAAATGGCCTCCTGTTTTTGCTCAGATACGACGAGTTTCCGTTGTTTAGACCGATCTGCCTGCCGGTCCGGCGGATGGGGGAAGGGGGAATGGGGACAAAAGAGGGGGGAGAGAGGGAGGGAAGGGAGAAATAAACGAGAAAAGTATGGGAGAGGAAGTGGAAATGCGATAGAAGTGGTAAGAAATGAAATGGTTTAAATCTAAACGTGGCTCTAGAGTAGTGAAATGCGGAGTATGATGTCCGTAGACTTTTAGCCACGGTTCCAGCTTCTCAAAGCTGTCACTCTTGAAACAATTGCCTCCTCCATCGAGGGTTTAAGATCTCACGAGCACTGTGTCTACACCGACGGCTCAGTCCAATCCTCTACTGGACGGACTGCAGCAGCATGTAGGTTTTATAGAAATAATATTTGCACAAAGACTGTCAGTGTCAGGTTAAACAACTGGCTGACCTCCACACAAGCAGAACTAGCAGCATTACACTTAGCTACCAGTACATTAAAAAACATTGGAGGAGGAATAATATTCTGTGATTCAAAGTCTGCTCTTCAAGCAATCGAAAACTTCTCTTGGAAGATCGATAGCAAGAACCTCATACTCCCAATTATAAATGACCTAATTGATGCACAGAGTAAAGGGTCTCGAATTTCCTTTGTATGGATACCTTCACACATAAATATAACCCATCATAATGAAACAGACATTGCAGCCAAATTAGCGTGTAACAAGTTTGAAGTTGACTTAGATCTAGGTATCCCATCTCTGCTGTCAAAACTGTATTGATCCAAACATTCAGATCTGATAGGAAAGAACTTACTGACTCCCAACGACCTGAAAGTACTAGTATAAAAAGCTATGATTTGTTCAGATCTGAAACCTACATCTATGGGCAGCACAAAACGTCCACTAGACTGTGCGACACAGTGGTTGCAAGGATCAGGTTGGGTTACCGTTACCTGTGGCAGGTGGCTGCAGGTGACNAGGTGATGAGTCATGGGGAGGGTGAGGCCCTAGGGTAAGGAAGCTCAGAAGGAGAAAGAGAAGAAGAGGAGGAGGAGGCTTAATAAGACAATGAGAAGCACGAAGTGGAATAGCAGAAAAGGTCATGGTCAGGAAGAGAATCTTTTCTGGAAATGAACTGTTTCCAGAAAATAGGTAATTAATTTTATAGTAATAGGTCATGATACGTTCTAATATATAAGTAACCAGTAGCCATAATAACAAATGGATCAATTTGTAAAAAAGCTTTTAAACACCAAAATCAATTGGTGTTAAGCCATATAGGCCTATATCAACCGTATGGAGGTTTTTTAAGGCCACCTTAAAACTTTACTATCCAACAAGTATACTTTTAACATACCTCAAATGAAAAGTACACTCTTAAGTGTATACTCACTGAGAAGTGCTATACATCCTCCTAAGGGCTATAACATTTCACTAAAGTGCCTATATCAGACCAAAGAGAAAAAAAAAGATTTGAGGAAACACACAAAACAGAGGCCATTTAAAGGAAACAAAAATGACAGTAAATGGGAACAGGAATAGACAGTAAAAGGGAATAGACGGGGAGAGAGGGGGGGGGGGGAGTCATAAAGAAAATGTATCTCTCATATAGAAAAAAATGGGTGATTAAAAAATGGGCGGATCATTAAGAAAACCGCGAGCGAAAATATATGTTATTTTTAATATCATGTTTCCACTCTTTTTTTACCCTCAATTATTATTTGTATTGATTCATTGTTATTATTGACCTTTTGTGTGTGTTTTCTCATTCATTGAAGCTACTAATTGCCAGGTAGTTCGACAGTTTAATGATCTTAAACTCGTTAAAAAGCCGCGACTGGTGAAGACAAGACTGGTTTAGACATCTTAAGACATCTTAAGACTGGTTTATCCCCCCCCCACGAGTACTGTAATCATGAAGAATGACCCTTAAACTGGTTTAATAACGAGTGATTGGTGTAACAGGGGGAGATGATTGGTAATTCTTAGCGCCCAGGAGGATCGGGTGCGTATCAGTCACCGTGGGAAGGGAGAGAGGGAGAGGGAGAGAGGAAATTAGAGGGAGAGAGGAAGATGGAGAAGGATTTTTAAGTATGAATGTATTTATGCTACTGAAGGTGTTCTCTCTACAGTGTGTGAATGGTAGAATGCTCCGTCTCTCTTTCTCCCTCTCCCCCCCCCCCACCTCTCTTCCACCCCCTCCCCTATCCACATCATCTATTACTCACGATAGACGGTTGCTGAATGACCTACAATCCAGTCCCAACCTCTTCTCTGTTTGCCAGTTTCCAGCCGTCTCTGTCAATCCTTGCTGTCACTCCGTCAATCTCTCCTGTCTCTAGCGAAAACCTTGACGAGTTAGGTCTGTCTCTTGGGTAAAGGAGAGAGAGAGAGAGAGAGAGAGAGAGAGATAAAGAAGGAAAACGAAAAGGAATAGACACAGGTGGAAGAGGACAGTGGAGAGGTAGGGAAAGCTGGAAATCAAGGAAGGGAAAGTTTGAGATATGATATAAAAGGTCATTCCTCGAGCAGATTTTCGAGTTAAAACTTGGTGTCATTTAAGGCTTCTTAGGAGCCTTAAATTGGCCCCCGTTTTCTGTGGATGTGGGAGTGATGTGGCAGCGATATATATAAGGGTTATATAGTGGTGGTATATGCTGCTTAGCAGTAGTATACATTATATTGCATATTTTACTGACTATATATCTAACAAATTCTATGTTTTGTTTTGTGTATATCATCAATATTGTATAGTTGTATGCCTTGATATAGCGTCTCTCGGGTATAGCCTTGATATACAGGCTATATGGGCCTCACGTGGGGTTCGATATACCTGCTTATAGGCTCACCTCTATATATATACTATATATTCCCTGCTAAATTGCGACCTCACTTCACTAAGCGACGTCTGAGCGCTCTCTAATCAGGATCAAAGGCCGATATTTTAGCCCTTTTGCGTAGTCCAGTCCGTCCTCCTAAGGTCTTCCCAAAGTCAAGAAAACGGTCAGTTTAAAGTGGTCTCTCCTAACCTACCAGAGGACGCAAAACAGAAAACGGGACAGTACGTCACTTTCGCCAGCCGCTTTCATTTTCTAGCACGACAATTTTTGGCCTTATGTATCGCATACGGGCGAAATACGACGTTGTAAGATGACAGGTTGCGTAGTCACCTTGATGGACTTTCCTAGATGCTCCAGTTAGGTCTAGAGTGAGTCCTGACCTGGGTGGACTCTCCTAGATGCTCCAGTTAGGTCTAGCGTGAGTCCTGACCTGGACCTCAGAGAGAGAGAGAGAGAGAGAGAGAGAGAGAGAGAGAGAGAGAGAGAGAGAGAGAGAGAGGTGAAACATTCTTACCTGAACACAAAACTTCTATTCTTAAATAACACAATGTAATTCATCCTCCCTGAATGCTTTCTCCCCGAGGAGCTGATAGCAGCTGGCGAAACCATATTTACACACAATGATACTTCTCCTCTCTCATTCTCTCTCTCTCTCTCTTTCCCACTCCCTCTTTCCCTCTCCCTCTGACTATTTATCTATCTCCTCACCTCTCAATCTCGTCTTGTATGCAACACATTACTTCTAATATTTACACATCCATTTAATCCCTTATTTTTCTCCTGCTTTCATATCACAATTGACAGTTCATTGGCCAACTAAATTACCACAGAAAGGAACTGGACCAGAGGCTTGGTCGAGGTCCCTGGAATTTAGTTCCTTCATCCTTCGGGGCATAAAAGCAATTGTAGGAAGATAAAACTTATAATGGGGAAATTAAAAATTACGACGAGAAAATAGCAGCTATCGTGAGAAATTTTAGGCTACCGTGGGAAAATTTAGGTTATCTTGGGAAATAAAAATGTATAGAGGGAGGAAAATGTGAGAAATTTGTACAGGTTATTGAAGGGAAAGTTCACGCTATCATGGGAAAGCGCAATTTATCGCCGGATATCACAAGCTATAGTGGTAAAGATAAGATATCGTGGCAGAGATAAGCTATCGTGGTAACAAATAACAACCGGTGGAAGATAACAAAAATATTACAAAAAAAAGGAACAAAAATACGGCACGAAAAAGTACCTAGATAGCAAACTCACTCGAGCAAAGAGAAACAAAGAAAGCAAACACACACACACACACACACACAAACACAGCAAAAACAGCGGTAGGAAAAAACACACAAAGCGAGCCGCGGCCACACGCAGATAGCTGTAACGAAAGGGCCTCTTAAACGAGCTAATTGGGTCGTTTGATAAGACGCGATAGTTTAGCGTCTATTGCGATAAAGGAAGCTTCGCTTGTGAAGGGAGGGGGGGTAGGGGAGAGATGTACTGTGGGTTGTGAAACTGCAATGAATGAATTACTCTGGGAGATAAACAAGATGAATTACCCTGGGAGATGAAGAGAAAATGGGAAAGGATGATGATTTAAATGTGAACCCTTCCACGTACATAACCCATATCCCCCCCTTTTCCACCTTTCCTTCTGGTCCTCTCTCCTCCCTCCTCTCCCACAGTGGGAGAGATATACTGGAAGTAACAGAAATTGGTTAAATAGTGGTTATCCACACGAAAGTTTCTTTTCCACTTCCATGTTCCCACACACACACACCTACTCCCACTGCTAGCCTCCCACGTAAACTTACGCGAGTGTGTGTGTGTGTGTGTGTGTTGTGTGTGTGTGTGTGTGTGTGTGTGTGTGTGTGTGTGTGTGTGTGTGTGTGTGTGTGTGTGTGTACGCCCCACTCCTGCTCCCTCCTACTCACCTACAGTCACTTTTGAAGAGAATTCCACAAAGTATGAGCCAGAGCTGTCTTTCAAGCGAGTGAATTTGCCCCCTGTACGCATCGTTGATGCCAATGTTTGACATTTTTCAAAGGCGCTGGAGGCGTTTCTTGCTGGAGGAACGTGGAGACGAGTGTGTGTGATGGTATAGGTTTTATGTTGGCAGCAAATGGTAGATATGTAGGCAGGGAAGAGTGTGTGTGTGTGTATAGCTCTGTATTGTTAGGGAAGTTTGTAAAGGTCTACCTTGGCAAAGTGTGTGTATATGTTATTGGTAAGTTTCTGCCCAAGTGATTGAAATTTATGATGAGTGGGAATAATTCTTATAATGTTTGGAAGATAAAGATTTTATTTGGATTAATTTTTGGGAAAAGTTGTCATGCAGAGGATTATGAGATGGTATTTGTTTGGTGTGCGTGTGTGTGTGTGTGGTGTGTGTGTGTGTGTGTGTGTGGTGTGTGTGTGGTGTGTGTGTGTGTGTGTGTGTGTGTGTGTGTGTGTTTTCACATGTTTGTTCGTGTTTTGTGTGTGTATAATGAGGATTCTTTTGGCGTGTGTGTGTTTTTGTGGCATGTGAGTGCGTGTATTGCATGCTTGCTTGGCTATATGTGTGTGAGCAAATGTCTGTATCTTTTGTGAACCTTCAGATGGCATGGCAGGTCTCTTGGGGGAGAAGCTGGTTGGGAAAATATTTTGTGAGGCGAATTGAAACCAACTGAAGGTGTTATAGTGTGGATTGCGTGGGCTGTCAGTGGTTTTGTAGTGTGGATTGCGTGGTGTAGTGGGTGTAGAGTGTGGATTTAGTGCTGGTGTATCGTCGACTAGTATCCTCTCTCACACCTCGGTAAACGTAGTCCCTCTCCCCCCCCAAAAAAAAAACTGAGAATTTCTACTTGCCTAAACCCAAACCGTTTGCGTCGCCTTCAGCTCGTGAACACGAAGCATATCATAAATCATACCTCCTCCCTCTAGAGCTCAGCGCTGGTATATCACTGGTATATCTATGTCGCACGCAGTATGTGTATATATTATATTTTGTGCGCGGTGGTGGTGGTGGTGGTGTGGAGACATATATTCAACCTAAGGAACACATTCCCGGCACGCGATCACCTGTGCACGGAGGGGCCTGGTGTAGTACGTCGAGGCAGGACGTACACAAATGAGGAGAGCCGTGTACACATGGGATGTACACTGCTGTACGTTATAGGATGGAAAGGGGGGGGGTTTGTTAGGAGATAACGTGTACTACATAGTTAAAAAGGTGTACAGCGAGTGTACATACTCAAAACATGGTGCACATGGAACACACACGCACACACACACACACACACACACACACACACACACACACACCACACACACCAGACACGTACATCACACAAAGACACGTACTACACACACCTACATGCCACACGACCAACCGTCACATTACACACACAGACACGCACACACACACACCAGACATCGTACATACAACCGAGACACGCACTATGTCAGAACCACACACACAAACACCAACACACACATTGTTGAATTGTCATCAACGCACAGGAAGATGACGCAATATGTGCACACGAAGAACGTGCACACATGACACCGACACGCACACCAAACTCACACACACACACACAACACGACAGGCATTCTAAACTA
>WNGS01131648.1:0-10895 GCA_020271785.1 Procambarus virginalis
GGAGTAGCTGGTGAGGAAGGGACTTCTTAACATACAAAATACAAGAGTTAGTTAGTTTAGTTCATTTATTATGCACCCCATACCCATCTTGTGGGCGGTAGTGGAAAGGGTTACAGAGGCACATAATGGGCTCAGGGACTGAACCCCACAATTCATTTAGCTAGAAGTTACAATCTTGATGAGCTAGTTACAAATTCAATATAAGTCGTCACATCAACAATGGGTTCCAGATCGACCTCAAATACAGGTTCAAATTAAGCAACTGACATATGTGGAGAGCTAGTGTCACAATTTATATGTTTGTCCTGCACACCGCCCCCCATCCAGCGGCAGCGGTGGATAGGTTACAATCACTCAGTTACTACCACAGTTAGCAAACTGGGGATATTTGGCTAAAATTTTCTGGTAGCAGATCATTTTGAATGAAATATTTACACATCGCTGGAACATTGGTTATATAATTGTCTCTAAATTCACGTATCTTTTCGCACTCCATCACATAGTGACGGAGGGTGTGCGAATAATTTTGTTGACACAGTTACATTTGGTCAGGTCTACATCGGTAGATAATGAGAATTCCCAGAGATACTTAAACCGAGCCTAAGCCGAGCAGTAGTAACATCTAGAAGTCTGCTGATTTTATGGATGATCCATAGATGTGTGGCTCCTCTTGCATGATAGTATGATGATGATGGATTACTGGTGTCAATTTCAAACTTAAGGTTATAGACAACAAAGAGGGATTTAAACAGGGGAGCTGTGTGTTGTCTGAAAGCAGAATTTGTTATTATCCTGATAGCAGATTCTGCTTCTCAAAATTTCAAAGCAATCGGTAAAGAGGTTTCGAAGATCCCCGGTGAAGATGGTATCACTTATGACATATTGCGTCTGCTCCCTTTAGTACCAGGGAATCCCCTGCTTGAGCTGTATAATATGAGCTATGTTACTGGGGAACTTCCTATATCTTGGACCAACAGTATAATCATTCCAATTCCCAAGCCAAATCAAGAGAATGCTTTCCGCCCAATTTCCCTTACTAGCTGCATTTGCAAAACATTCGAGAGAATGGTCCTAAACCGTCTCTCCATAGAATAAGAACCATGCTATCCCCCAGATATATGGCTTCATGCATGGAAGGAGTGTGCATCATTGCATCACCACCTTTCTTACCCTGCACACTGAAAAGTCATATACCACCTTCCTAGATCTTAAGTCTGCCTTTGATATTGCAATAGACATGTTATCTTGAGTGAGCTTGCAAGAATGAATATTGGTGGTCGGCTTCTTTGTTGGATCAGGGGTTACTTATCCAACAGGAAGTCATCTGTATTTTTCCAGGGGCATAGGAGTGTAACAAGAGACTTTGAACTAGGTACCCCGCAGGGTGGTGTCCTCAGTCCTACCTTATTTAATATCTTAATAAACACGCTGTTAAACTCTATACCGAGCAAACCCAACGTCCACATCATTAGCTATGCTGATGATATAATGATACACACCACTGGGTATGCTAACACGCAGAACACTCTTAACTCTGTATTAGATTCATGTCAGGACCTAGGTTTAATTATCTCAGCAGAGAAAACAAAGATACTAAATCGGCGCCCACCCAGGCAGGGAGGAGCTGTTCGCAAGATGCAACTATCTGATGGCTCCCAGCTTGACTATGTAAACAGATTCAAATACCTTGGCCTTGAGGTGCCACTGTATGGTCCTGTTGTATTCAGACTCTGTCGTCAGTATAAAGAGAGGCTCCGAGCTCTCAAGGCTGTTGCAGGTTATCACTCAGGCTATGGTGCCAATGTCAGAATTGTCAAAATGATGTACCTTGCATACATCAGATCTTTAGTGGATTATGCTGCACCTCTGCTTGTTTTGATGCCTGAAAGAAAGCTTGGAGGGCTTGAAAAATTGCAGAACGAAGCCTTGAGGATAATCCTTGGGTGCCCTCGTACCACAAAGATACTTAATATGAGAAAGGAACTTAATATTCTGAGCGTTGTTGATCGTGTTACTGAAATTAACTGTCAAATTGGTATAAAAATGCTTAGGCTAACTCATCCTAATCCTTGCACAGAAGCCCTCCAGACTTACTTTATTGAAGATCAGCATTGTTCCAAATGGATAACAAAAACTGGAACTCAACTCAGAATGTATGGGGTTCATGATTTGTACCAAGAGAAACAACAACGGCACTTTCCTGCACCGTGGGAGGTTACACCCTTTCCAGTTTTAATCCCTCCCTTTCCACCCAAGAAGCAAATTAGAGATAAGCCCAAGCTTCGTCTTGAGGCAAAGCTCAACGCCTTAAGCCATATTGATGCTCTGTCCACAGAGCATTCTCTCTCTCAAATCATATACACTGATGGTTCCCTACACCGCACCACGGGTGCAGCTGGAAGTGCAGTTGTTCTGACAATGGGCGATGGCTTGTACTTTGAGTGGGGAGTCCGTATAAACAATTGGGCCTCTACCTTCAGACCGAACTATTTGCCTTGATCCTTGCACTGAAATGTGTACAAGTCTCCAAACTTGATACATTAATTGTAAGTGACTCCTTATCATCCTTAAATGCTCTCAACTCTTTAAGACATAACTGTAACATGCTCGTGTCCGAAGCTAGACACAAATACAACAAAATTATTAAGGATGGTAACAGAGTCCATTTCATGTGGTCTCCATCTCATGTTGGCCTCCGAATGCATGATAGAGCTGATAAGTTAGCCAAAGAATCTGCCTTTAAAGGAGCCGTTGAGTGTAACCTTGGATTGTCAATGAGCAATCTGAGAGCAGCAGTACACCGAGAACTTCAACAAGATCTTGTAGATCTGAGGCAAAGTGAAATTGACACCAGTAATTCCATCTATCATCATACTATCATGCAAGAGGAGCCACACATCTATGGATCATCCAATAAAATCAGCAGACTTCTAGATGTTACTGCTGCTCGGCTTAGACTCGGTTACAAGTATCTCTGGGAATTCTCATTATCTGCCGATGTAGACCTGACCAAATGTAAACTGTGTCAACAAAATTATTCGCACACCCTCCGTCACTATGTGATGGAGTGCGAAAAGATACGTGAATTTAGAGACAATTCTATAACCAATGTTCCAGCGATGTGTAAATATTTCATTCAAAATGATCTGCTACCAGAAATTTTAGCCAAATATCCCCAGTTTGCTAACTGTAGGTAGTAACTGAGTGATTGTAACCTATCCACCGCTGCCCACTGGATGGGGGGCGGTGTGCAGGACAAACATATAAATTTTGACACTAGCTCTCCACATGTCAGTTGCTTAATTTAGAACCTGTACTTGAGGTCGATCTCGAACCCATTGTTGATGTGACGACTTATATTGAATTTTGTAACTAGCTCATCAAGATTGTAACTTGCTTAGCTAAATGAATTGTGGGGTTCAGTCCCTGAGCCCATTATGTGCCTCTGTAACCCTTTCCACTACCGCCCACAAGATGGGTATGGGGTGCATAATAAATGAACTAAACTAAAAAAAAAAAGATTTCCCACATGGAAAAACGCATGAAAAACAAAATATAAAAAAAAAATGTTTTTTTTTTTTTTTTTTTTTTTTACGCCACAGGACGTGACATCTATATAGTATGTATATTAAAAACCTGCGTGGAAGCGAATAATGAACGTTATGTGAAAATTTCAAAGCAACGGTGAAGAACTTTCGGACCACCGTCCACCGGATGGGAATGGGGTGCATAATAAAGAAAATTATTCGCACACCCTCCGTCACTATGTGATGGAGTGCGAAAAGATACGTGAATTTAGAGACAATTATATAACCAATGTTCCAGCGATGTGTAAATATTTGTAACGTACGATTATGTTACGTTGTTGGGTGATTAGATACACAGTGTTTAGTGAGTTTCATATTTATTTAGTAGTCCTGGATACAGCAGTGTCGTAGACGTTGAGACGAAGCCTGGAGCAGAGCAGATAGCTGAGTGAGGCCGGAGTCGTGGAGCTCTATGTGGGAGAGCGTGGCGGCTCGATTGAGAATTGTGAGTGTCTGAACTCGGGGAGCGAGAGCGTGGCGGCTCGATGCGGTCGTAGTCTGCTGTCTGCTCTGTGTCGAAGCTGTAGCGTCTTGGGTCGACTAGAACTGCCCAAGCCGAGTACTACATTCTTGACTGGAGACTGTACTGGTCTGCTGTTCTCCCATAGCTGGGTTATATGGTGATATTACACCTCAGCTCCCTCTAACAAGGTGAGGAGAGCATTGGGAAAGGATTGTAGCTTCTTTAATTAGTTATGCTATGAAGATAATGAGTAATGGAGCGAGTATAAGATTAATACTCGCTACAATTTCATCAAAATGATCTGCTACCAGAAATTTTTTAGCCAAATATCCCAGTTTGCTAACTGTAGGTAGTAACTGAGTGATTGCCCGAAACGCTTTGCGTAATAGTGGCTTTAGGCATTGTATGTACTAGCCCTATCTATTAACTCCATCACTCTGTACAATCACTTTTATGTATGTACCTTACCTAAATAAACATTTTGATTTGATTTGATTTGATTTGATTGTAACCTATCCACCGCTGCCCGCTGGATGGGGGTCGGTGTGCAGGAAAAATATCAATTGTGACACTAGCTCTCCACGTATGTCAGTTGCTTAATTTAGAACCTGTACCTGAGGTCGATCTCGAACCCATTGTTGATGTGACGACTTATATTGAATTATGTAACTAGCTCATCAAGATGACTTGATGAGCTAGTTACATAACTTGCTTAACTTGCTTAGCTAAGTAACTTGCTTAGCTAAATGAATTATGGGGTTCAGTCCCTGAGCCCATTATGTGCCTCTGTAACCCTTTCCACTACCGCCCACGGGATGGTATGGGGTGCATAATAAATGAACTAAACTAACTATAAAGAAAGAAATTGAATTGGAAATTAGCGGTTATGCACAAACGATCATTTCCATTTTATTTATAAAGATTATTACTATTATTATTGTTGTTGTTATTATTATTATTATTATTATTATTATATTTTATTATTATTATTATTTTATTTTATTATATTATTATTATATTATTATAAGGATGGTAACAGAGTCCATTTCATGTGGTCTCCATCTCATGTTGGCCTCCGAATGCATGATAGAGCTGATAAGTTAGCCAAAGAATCTGCCTTTAAAGGAGCCGTTGAGTGTAACCTTGGATTGTCAATGAGCAATCTGAGAGCAGCAGTACACCGAGAAATCAACAAGATCTTGTAGATCTGAGGCAAAGTGAAATTGACACCAGTAATTCCATCTATCATCATACTATCATGCAAGAGGAGCCACACATCTATGGATCATCCAATAAAATCAGCAGACTTCTAGATGTTACTGCTGCTCGGCTTAGACTCGGTTACAAGTATCTCTGGGAATTCTCATTATCTGCCGATGTAGACCTGACCAAATGTAAACTGTGTCAACAAAATTATTCGCACACCCTCCGTCACTATGTGATGGAGTGCGAAAAGATACGTGAATTTAGAGACAATTCTATAACCAATGTTCCAGCGATGTGTAAATATTTCATTCAAAATGATCTGCTACCAGAAATTTTAGCCAAATATCCCCAGTTTGCTAACTGTAGGTAGTAACTGAGTGATTGTAACCTATCCACCGCTGCCCACTGGATGGGGGGCGGTGTGCAGGACAAACATATAATAAATTGTGACACTAGCTCTCCACATATGTCAGTTGCTAATTTAGAACCTGTATTTGAGGTCGATCTTGAACCCATTGTTGATGTGACGACTTATATTGAATTTTGAACTAGCTCATCAAGATTGTAACTTGCTTAGCTAAATGAATTGTGGGGTTCAGTCCCTGAGCCCATTATGTGCCTCTGTAACCCTTTCCACTACCGCCCACAAGATGGGTATGGGGTGCATAATAAATGAACTAAAAACTAACTAAAACTAAGTCATATCGTCTGAGATAAAAGCAAAATATATTGATGGATATTAGGTAGCAAAACATTATTAAGAATTTATTTGGCTTAATACTTAAAGTAAATTTCATTAATTTTATGTCTGAAAAATATGTGCAAAAGTGAAGGTAAATGTTTGGAATATTTTTCTGGGCGTTGTGAATGGTCAGTGTTTACCCTCAAGATGGCATCGTCGGAAGGCGGCGAGAAGTGCGAGCAGCGGCAGGGAAGCAGGTACTAGGGTCTCCCTCGTCTTCTAACTTTGCTAATTCCGACAGGGGGGTCTGTCGTGAAGCCGTCTGCCAACATTGTACATGTGGGACGACGTGTACCCGCATTGCAGCGTGAACCAGCACCCCCCCCCAAACAACAAAGAAAATCCACTACAACACCACCAGTCTCCTAGATTATATATCAATTTCTAGTAATACCCCCAATATTGAGTTTGAGGATTTTAACTCTCAATTAATAATTATCACAGTCCATTCATGCCTTTCAAAATATAATTACCAATAACCCTATCATCCATAGGCACTGGTATTTCAGATGTTAGCTATAATATTCATGTTATCAGTATTTGTTTTCCGTCTTTTCTCAAAAGTGGGTAGTCCTTCGCGGTAATTTGAAATCTTTCGTAATTAAAATATTATATACAGATTATAAAAGTTCCCAGTCCCCAACAAGCGTTGAGAGAGATCCCAATAAATTTAGATGCTTGATCTGCATCTAGTTATGCAGTATACATTCCCTCTGTACCTCCCTCTATTTCAGCAATTTCTCCATCTGCTCGATACTGAATGAGGAGGTGAGTCTACTGAGCATGTACTCAAGATGGGACATAACAAGGAGTTTGATAAGAGTAAACCATATGTGACTGGGATCCTGGATTTGTAAAGTGTGTGCGCTGAATCATGTATTCATTTTTTTGGCTGACGCGAATATTCTGTTGGTTAATGGCTCCCGGAATAAATTAGCTCAATCAGAAATAATTATTCCCAAATCTTTTACAAGTTGCTTCCCTACTATGGGCAAACTGTGACGCGTGGTTTGTAACCTGTATTATGTTTAAGTGTTCTCCGTTTTACCATATCTAGATCAACCTGAATTTAACACTGTAAAAGCATGTTATTCTTTCTTGAGCTGCCCAAACTTTATTAATATCTATTGTAATATACAACAATCGGCATATATAGTTAGGTTTTACAATGTCTCAGCAGAGGGAATTTTATGTTAATGTTGGTCACCTGCAAGGTGATACTAAGCTGTGCTTGTATTCGAGCTATATCTGCTATGAGAATAAGGTAAAGCGGCTGCTTTTTTTTGCAAGCAATGTACTGTGTGTGGATGACCCACCCCGTCGCATTTTATAAACTGCCTGGGCCTCTATTTTATATGGTCGCTGTTACTCTTTGCGTTCCGTTCGACAGGAAACCGAGTATCCAGCTTCCTACTTTTTCAGTTATTCCCTTTGACCTCTTTTTGTGTGCATTCACTCCATGATCACATTTATTGCGAAGTCTGTGTACACCACATCTGCATTGTTTTTCTTCTATTGCTCAGTGATTTTGTCGTAATGGTCCAAGGGCGCTGTGAGAGGCACGATCTTCCTGTTCTAAGTCCATGTTAGCCTGGATTGTTGTGGAATGCCAATGTTAACTAACCCTCTACCTTGCTTTGCACTACTGCCTCTCCCTCTGGTTTTTTGATTCCGTGTGCTGCAGGCTGTGCATGACCCATCACTTGCCTCTGTGAAGGACCCTCCTTCTTTTGAGTCTGGGTCTTCTCCTCCCTCTGGGATATCTATGATTCGGTGCCGGATTCTGGCTAGCGGCAACTCTGTTATTCCTTGGGGCGCCTTGGCATGGCTTCTTGTCATTCCCAATACTTTGACGCAGTTTGGGTCGGTAAACTCTGTGTTTATTGTTTATGGTGATGTGCCTTTCGTTTTGAGCCTATCACGATTGCATAATGTATTTTCTCACACTCTTCCAATGATTTGGGCGTGTGTATTGAGCTTCTATCTCCGTCATTTGCATTTTGTGTGTCTATGTACCCCGCCCCGCCCTTACTGTTGGTGGAGTGTATCTTCATACCCGCGCCACACTGGCTTTTGCTCTGAGGTTCCTGGTCCTGCGCAGCTGTTGTAAAGCTTAGTGTGCTTTTGATTGCACTATGGGAAGCATGTGGTTGACGACTGATGTAGCTCAGGAGTGCCTCACGAAACTCGCAGCGACATTCGAAGAAACAAAACGGTGTCGGTAGGTTTTGTGTTTTTTTTTCTCGGGACACATGATGGCCGCTGGCGTCACGAGCCTAGCATGCACTGACAGGGAATACAGGTACTTGAGCTTTAGTACATCACCTGACACATACACAACGCACAACAAAGACAACACTCCTAAAGGGAACATTATGACATCGGATAGAAGTACCACTGCAGTATCAATATTGCAAGAGCATCAATAATATACACTGCTAATAGTGTCGACAGTCTATCAGTCTAGTATGTGAAGTGCCCTGTTACCCAGTGGCTATGCACGCGTGTATCAATTGTCAATGTAAACTAAGGCTACAACTGAGGCCATGTTCTGCTGTTTTGTACTCAGTGGTATAAACTAGCCGTTTACGCTACGAGACTGTCAATAATCGCAAGCCCACGCGAAGTGTCTGTGGGTGAAGCCCCCCCCCCCCCCCATGGTCGCAGACTGAATCATGGTAACCCCGGTCGAACTTTCGTTGCCACGTAGCCTGGTCACAGGGAGGCAGCGCTTTGAGCTTCGTGTTATAGTGCCTGCGCACTCCCTCTAACGGAGGGAGCTACATGCCCTGTTGCCCCCCCGACATGCCTAATCCTTATAGCTGGTGAGCCCACTGTTCGACCTTGTCACCCCACGTATTCATGGGGGCAGTTCGTTGTAGCATTACGTGTAAAAATAGACTTTCGGCTTACGGATTCTGTACATCCAAGCTGAACCATTCTGCGTGACATTCTAGTGGACATTTCTCCATGTCACTCAAGCTAATCTAATCGCTCATGCTAGTAGCTTATACAATCACTAGCAGAATTCTCAGTAATTAGACTGACGAGCCTGCTTCTGAGATTAGAAACCCACTCTATAAGAAAGAAATATTAGTACTGGAGTTTAGATAATGTAAAAAGATTACTATTTGACACAATGATATAATCATGGCTTTATCCATTCATGACATCTCCCTGTATCTCATACAATGATAATCCATTTGTTGTATCATTTATAAATCTGAATACTATCAGATTTGCGATGTACAACTTATAATGAATCAGTGCGCGCTCATTTGTTATTTAGTAGATCAGAATTTTATGAATGAAAGATGAATAATACTACTTGTCCCATTGAGGACGTCCAGATTTTCTATGTGTCCATCTCGTAAGATTTTATGCCTAACAATTCTTACTATCCGCGCATACAGCCATATAATTTACGGGCGATCCAGATTGTTGCTATACGAGTTGCAAATTGATCCACCTCTTTACATTCTACACCGACAAACTAACAGGCAATTGTTTACGAGAAACAGTAGCAAGTTCTCCAATCAGATTATTATTCATGTTACTCTAGACATTCATGTTTAGTTCCAGCACATATTGCGCAAATTACACCCCGCCAATGTAGGGATTTATATCGCAGTGGTTCTTTAGTTATTTCATTCCTTGCGACTCATCGTCTTGTTCCTCCCCTCATTCCATGCTGTTTGCCCCTCATGCCCCGACCTTGTTGGCCCGCCGTTCGTCCCACTCTCCCCTTCGTTCTCCGAGTCGTACGTTCCTCTTGCTCCACTTTGTTACTAGACTTTGCTGAGTTACTCCTTTTACTCCATACTTCACCACATGAGACCCCTAGCATTATAAATCTTATAGTATTTTTCGTGCTTCTCACCACTTTCCCCCCTATCTTTGTCTCCTGATGTTATGCCCATCCCCCTCTCCCCCCTATGCCCACTGTTGCTGTGCTCCCAATTTGCGCCCTTTGCTGCTTCCCCCTGTGTTACCTGTCCTGTCTGCATAATATTTCCTGACACTTATATTACTGACCTATGATAGCCCGCTCTCCCCTCTTCCACAGTGCTCACCTTTTGTCCACCGTTAATGGCCTGCGATACACACTGTTTGCTTGTCAATTATATATCATGGGTCGTCGCGCGACCTTCATTGCATTATGAGTCCCCCATCCCACGGATGACCCGATGCTTCTGTGCCAAATTTCATCTATCCTCTACATGTATGCCTGTGGACATGCTACTTCGTTGACTCTTATTTTCACAAGACATCCCCCTCAGACATCCGTTTTTTTTCTGCCTGCCTCACTATTCGACATCTACTTTTCTCTGACACTTTTCGTGCGTTCTCTCTTGTTGTTGTTGATTTCCCAGCCAATCAATTTCGGGCGCCATGACCCTCCTATTTGTCTACATCTTTTTCAAGACGACCATGTTCACCCTGCCACACCCAGCTCATCTCTCACGTTCACGTTAAAGGCCATGCACATTGTTACCCCTGCACACACTCACACTCTATATACCGTGCAGCTGCTCATCCACGTAAGACCGCCCACACACAATGTTATCAGATCGTACTTCAAGTGTGATTCTTTTTTTGCTAGGATCATTATATTATCTTTGGGTGTGTATGCATTCGTCCCAGAGACTTTTTTTGAGAGATGGTATCTGTGCCATTGACCTTTCCCACGTGACTGCCTGCGCTGCAGCCAGCTATTGTGCGCACGCCTGGAACACAAACCTCATTGACTCACCCCCCACAAGTGAGCTCACACTCACAACACACTCAACTCTCCTAAAACTAACCCATACGTAAATTTTAACACCACACGCACTACTGATATACACGAACATACTTGAATTATCTGCCTAGAAAACCCAACAAAAATTGTGACTGA
>WNGS01131652.1:0-15392 GCA_020271785.1 Procambarus virginalis
CTCTAGGATCTCCTTTCCGCCGCCACCACCAGACCAGTAACACGGATCAACGATCGAGGTCTGGGTCGATCACGCTAAACAATCAACCTTGGGGCTTGATCCCCACTAGTAATATATAACCTTAATTCTTACGTGTGGAGTTATTTAAATAAATTTATCGTATTTAAATAAATCGAAGGACCACCTACTTTTGAGAAAAGAGGGAAAACGAATAATAGTGATCATTAGAATGACACTAGAGAACCAGTGTCTATGGAAACTAATTCAATGAATAATCACTTGAAAATAATAAATGGACTGTATTATTAATTAAAGTCAAAGCCTTAAATATCACCATTGGGGGTTATTTCTAGAAGTTCATATATATCTAGGAACCAGTGTGGTTCGTCACTAGTTCATTGTTGAGTTAATAACATAGTAAATCTAAACTACAATAGATTCAAAGATATGATAACTCAAATTATGAATATTAAAGATTATGAATTACTGAGCAACAGTCAGAACAAAACACATTAATTGCCAAATCATCATTTCTGGCAATAATTTATTCAATGTAAAGATCCTATATGAATTATATAGAAATCAATAATGATATTAGATAAATTTGTACGAAAAAATGTCTTAGCTGTAAGACGATTTCTGTAACGCCATTTCGTCATTCGTCCTCGTGGTCACAGGATCCCAATAAAGAAAGAACCCGAAGTAAATAACACGACTGATGAAAACAACTTGTCGACTCCTCGTTTACACGCTGAAATCAGAGAAATTTAAGTAGCATTTGATTAGGCTACTATTTATTTCAAATATTCATGAATTTAAATAAATGAAAAAATCAACTAAAAAATAAAATAAAAAAATAAAAAATAAAATAAAAAAATCCACTAGAAATCAACTAACATTGTATGGTTGTTGGTTGTACATCCTAATGACAGACTACCCATAAATATACAATCTCGAGTGATGCATCACACTAGAAACGTATACTTAACATGAGCGTATCAAATACTGAAGTCTGCCGAAATCGCGTCAGCCAGTCCCAAGCGTCCACTGCTGTGTATGTGTAATTACGGATCGTGGCTTCAATTGTTGACGCGTTATTAACTGGCCGGGCACTATAGAACACGTGGATAAGTAATTGTTAACTGTTAACCCGGTATCAACGCATTCTTGTCGATAAAAACTCCCCAGTCACTATAACGTGTCTCGCCACTCTTCACGCCAGGGATGCCTCGTGTGCAATGGCGTCTCCGCCCTCCCTCAACCCGTTTCTCGCATTCACCACAGAAATTATTAATCACGAATAATTCTTTTCTGCGCAATTATGGATGTAATATGCTAATGAGAACTGGGTTGCAATTATAGGGGCTTAAATATTATCATATTCTCGTTTTTAATGGTCTTAAACGAGAAATGGAGAAGATTTTATTCTCTCCATAGCATTCGAACGTAACAGATAAAAACTGTTACTAAATAATAAGTTCAGTTAATAACTCTCGGTTTTAGATTATCGGGAGTCATATTATCCGTAGGTAATTATTACACGGAATACTGATAATTTTTAGAGAACCACATTCAGTTCTCTAACACATTGGTAATAAACGTGTCTAACTAGACATTATCTGACGCAATGTTGCTACTCGATTTCATGAGAATTCTAGCACTAATACGCAGATGAAATGGTTTAATTTATGTTGACACTACCGTTAGTGAGATTAATAACTACTGTAGTTAGTATACAATGATAATGATTTATTATAATACAATAGCAGTTTATTAGTGTTGTAAATTTTCAACAGTGGTACAGTGGGTCTGTGGTCCAGTGGGTCTGTGGTTCGGTGGGTCTGTGGTCCAGTGGGTCTGTAGTCCGGTGGGTCTGTGGTCCATGGGTCTATGGTCCAGTGAGTCTATGGTCCGGTGGGTCTGTGGTCCAGTGGGTCTGTGGTCCAGTGGGTCTGTGGTCCAGTGGGTTTATGGTCCAATGGGTCTGTGGTCCAGAAGGTCTGTGGTCCGGTGGGTCGGTGGTCCGGTGGGTCTGTGGTCCGGTGGGTCGGTGGTCCGGTGAGTCTGTGGTCCAGTGGGTCTGTGGTCAAGTGGATCTGTGGTCCAGTGGGTCTGTGGTCCGGTGAGTCTGTGGTCCGGTGAGTCTGTGGTCCAGTAGGTCTGTGGTCTGGTGTGTCGGTGGTCCGGTAGGTCTGTGGTCCGGTGGGTCGGTGGTCCTCGTGAGTCTGTATTCACCTAGTTGTATTCACCTAGTTGTGTTTGCGGGGGTTGAGCTTTGCTCTTTCGGCCCGCCTCTCAACTGTCAATCAACTGTTTGCTAACTACTTTTTTTTTTTCCACACCACACACACACACACCCAGGAAGCAGCCCGTAACAGCTGACTAACTCCCAGGTACCTATTTACTGCTAGGTAACAGGGGCATTCAGGGTGAAAGAAACTTTGCCCATTTGTTTCTGCCTCGTGCGGGAATCGAACCCGCGCCACAGAATTAGTCCTGCACGCTATCCACCAGGCTACGAGGCCCCCCTCTGTGGTCCAGTGGGTCTGTGGTCAAGTGGGTCTGCGGTCCAGTGGGTCTGTGGTCCGGTGAGTCTGTGGTCCGGTGGGTCGGTGGTCCGGTGAGTCTGTGGTCCGGTGGGTCTGTGGTCCGGTGAGTCTGTGGTCCGGTGAGTCTGTGGCCCGGTGGGTCTGTGGTCCGGTGAGTCTGTGGTCCGGTGAGTCTGTGGTCCGGTGAGTCTGTGGTCCGGTGGTTCTGTGGTCCGGTGAGTCTGTGGTCCGGTGAGTCTGTGGTCCGGTGAGTCTGTGGTCCGGTGAGTCTGTGGTCCGGTGAGTCTGTGGTCCGGTGAGTCTGTGGTCCGGTGAGTCTGTGGTCCGGTGAGTCTGTGGTCCGGTGAATCTGTGGTCTGGTGAGTCTGTGGTCCAGTAGGTCTGTGGTCCGGTGGGTCTGTGGTCCGGTGGGTCTGTGGTCCGGTGAGTCTGTGGTCCGGTGGGTCTGTGGTCCGGTGGGTCTGTGGTCCGGTGGGTCTGTGGTCCGGTGAGTCTGTGGTCCGGTGGGTCTGTGGTCCGGTGGGTCTGTGGTCCGGTGGGTCTGTGGTCCGGTGGGTCTGTGGTCCGGTGGGTCTGTGGTCCGGTGGGTCTGTGGTCCGGTGGGTCTGTGGTCCGGTGGGTCTGTGGTCCGGTGGGTCTGTGAGCCAATGAGCTAATGGGTAGGTGGGTCGGTGTTTTGCAAGGAAAGTTCTTCATGTCCTAATACATTAAGAAAAGGTTAAAAAGCATTCTGAATTATGATCTTTTGGAGTCACTTATTCTGATTTAGATTGGCAGGACAACCCCCAGGGTATATACCGAGACAACCTCCAGGGTATATACCGAGACAACCTCCAGGGTATATACCGAGACAACCTCCAGGGTATATACCGAGACAACCTCCAGGGTATATACCGAGACAACCTCCAGGGTATATACCGAGACAACCTCCAGGGTATATACCGACACAACCTCCAGGGTATATACCGAGACAACCTTCAGGGTATATACCGAGACAACCTCCAGGGTATACACCGACACAACCTCCAGGGTATATACCGAGACAACCTTCAGGGTATATACCGAGACAACCTCCAGGGTATATACCGAGACAACCTCCAGGTTATATACCGAGACAACATCCAGGGTATATACCGAGACAACCTCCAGGGTATATACCGACACAACCTCCAGGGTATATACCGAGACAACCTCCAGGGTATATACCGAGACAACCTCCAGGGTATACACCGACACAACCTCCAGGGTATATACCGAGACAACCTTCAGGGTATATACCGAGACAACCTCCAGGGTATATACCGAGACAACCTCCAGGGTATACACCGAAACAACCTCCAGGGTATATACCGAGACAACCTCCAGGGTATATACCGAGACAACCTCCAGGGTATACACCGAGACAACCTCCAGGGTATATACCGAGACAACCTCCAGGTTATATACCGAGACAACCTCCAGGGTATATATCGAGACAACCTCCAGGGTATACACCGACACAACCTCCAGGTTATATATCGAGACAACCTCCAGGGTATATACCGAGACATCCTCCAGGGTATATATCGAGACAACCTCCAGGGTATACACCGACACAACCTCCAGGTTATATATCGAGACAACCTCCAGGGTATACACCGACACAACCTCCAGAGTATATACCGGCACAACCTCCAGGTTATATATCGAGACAACCTCCAGGTATACACCGACACAACCTCCAGGGTATATACCGAGACAACCTCCAGGTTATATATCGAGACAACCTCCAGGGTATACACCAACACAACCTCCAGGGTATATACCGACACAACCTCCAGGGTATATACCGAGACAACCTCCAGGTTATATATCGAGACAACCTCCAGGGTATACACCGACACAACCTCCAGGGTATATACCGACACAACCTCCAGGGTATATACCGAGACAACCCCAGGGTATATACCGAGACAACCTCCAGGTTATATATCGAGACAACCTCCAGGGTATACACCGACACAACCTCCAGGGTATATACCGAGACAACCTCCAGGGTATAGACCATGACAACTTCCAGGGTACAGACCGTGACAACCTTCAGGTATAGACCGTGACAACCTCCAGGGTATAGACCGAGACAACCTCCAAGGTACAGACCGTGAAAACCTCAAGGGTATACACCGAGACAACCTCCAGGGTATAGACCGTGACAACCTCCAGGGTATAGACCGTGACAACCTCCAGGGTATATACCGAGGCAACCTCCAGGGTATATACCGAGACAACCTCCATGGGTACAGACCGTGACAACCTCCAGGCTATAGACCGTGACAACCTCCAGGGTACAGACCGTGACAACCTCCAGGGTACAGACCGTGACAATCTCCAGGGTACAGACCGTGACAGCCTCCAAGGTATAGACCGTGATAACCTCCAGGGTATAGACCGTGACAACCTCCAGGGTATAGACCGTGACAACCTCCAGGGTATAGACCGTGACAACCTCCAGGGTATAGACCGTGACAACCTCCAGGGTATAGACCGTGACAACCTCCAAGGTATATACCGAGACAACCTCCAGGGTACAGACCGTGACAACCTCCAGGGTACAGACCGTGACAACCTCCAGGGTATAAACCGTGACAACCTCCAGGGTACAGACAGTGACAACCTCCAGGGTATAAACCGTGACAACCTCCAGGGTACAGACCGTTACAACCTCCAGGGTACAGACCGTGACAACCTCGAGGGTACAGACCGTGACAACCTCCAGGGTACAGACCGTGACAACCTCGAGGGTACAGACAGTTACAACCTCAAGGGTATAGACCGTGACAACCTCCAGGGTACAGACCGTGACAACCTCCAGGGTACAGACCGTGACAACCTCCAGGGTATAGACTGTGACAACCTCGAGGGTACAGACCGTGACAACCTCCAGGGTATTGACCGTGACAACCTCCAGGGTACAGACCGTGACAACCTCCAGGGTAAAGACCGTGACAACCTCCAGGGTACAGACCGTGACAACCTCCAGGGTACAGACCGTGACAACCTCCAGGGTATAGACTGTGACAACCTCCAGGGTACAGACCGTGACAACCTCGAGGGTATAGACCGTGACAACCTCGAGGGTAAAGACCGTGACAACCTCCAGGGTATAGACCGTGACAACCTCCAGGGTATAGACCGTGACAACCTCCAGGGTATATACCGAGGCAACCTCCAGGGTATATACCGAGACAACCTCCATGGTACAGACCGTGACAACCTCCAGGCTATAGACCGTGACAACCTCCAGGGTACAGACCGTGACAACCTCCAGGGTACAGACCGTGACAATCTCCAGGGTACAGACCGTGACAGCCTCCAGGGTATAGACCGTGATAACCTCCAGGGTATAGACCGTGACAACCTCCAGGGTATAGACCGTGACAACCTCCAGGGTATAGACCGTGACAACCTCCAGGGTATAGACCGTGACAACCTCCAGGGTATAGACCGTGACAACCTCCAAGGTATATACCGAGACAACCTCCAGGGTACAGACCGTGACAACCTCCAGGGTACAGACCGTGACAACCTCCAGGGTATAAACCGTGACAACCTCCAGGGTACAGACCGTGACAACCTCCAGGGTATAAACCGTGACAACCTCCAGGGTACAGACCGTTACAACCTCCAGGGTACAGACCGTGACAACCTCGAGGGTACAGACCGTGACAACCTCCAGGGTACAGACCGTGACAACCTCGAGGGTACAGACAGTTACAACCTCAAGGGTATAGACCGTGACAACCTCCAGGGTACAGACCGTGACAACCTCCAGGGTACAGACCGTGACAACCTCCAGGGTATAGACTGTGACAACCTCGAGGGTACAGACCGTGACAACCTCCAGGGTATTGACCGTGACAACCTCCAGGGTACAGACCGTGACAACCTCCATGGTAAAGACCGTGACAACCTCCAGGGTACAGACCGTGACAACCTCCAGGGTACAGACCGTGACAACCTCCAGGGTATAGACTGTGACAACCTCCAGGGTACAGACCGTGACAACCTCGAGGGTATAGACCGTGACAACCTCGAGGGTAAAGACCGTGACAACCTCCAGGGTATAGACCGTGACAACCTCCAGGGTATAGACCGTGACAACCTCCAGGGTACAGACCGTGACAACCTCCAGGGTACAGACCGTGACAACCTCGAGGTATAGACCGTGACAACCTCCAGGTACAGACCGTGACAACCTCGAGGGTATAGACCGTGACAACCTCCAGGGTACAGACCGTGACAACCTCCAGGTACAGACCGTGACAACCTCCAGGGTATAGACCCTGACAACCTCCAGGGTACAGACCGTGACAACCTCCAGGGTATAGACCGTGACAACCTCCAGGGTATAGACCGTGACAACCTCCAGGGTATAGACCGTGACAACCTCCAGGGTATAGACCGTGACAACCTCCAGGGTACAGACCGTGAGAACCTTCAGGGGTATAGACCGTGACAACCTTCAGGGTATAGATCGTGACAACCTCCAGGGTACAGATCGTGACAACCTCCAGGGGTATAGACCGTGACAACCTCCAGGGGTATAGACCGTGACAACCTCCAGGGTATAGACCGTGACAACTTCCAGGGTACAGACCGTGACAACCTTCAGGTATAGACCGTGACAACCTCCAGGGTATAGACCGAGACAACCTCCAAGGTACAGACCGTGAAACCTCAAGGTATACACCGAGACAACCTCCAGGGTATAGACTGTGACAACCTCCAGGGTATATACCGAGGCAACCTCCAGGGTATATACCGAGACAACCTCCATGGTACAGACCGTGATAACCTCCAGGCTATAGACCGTGACAACCTCCAGGGTACAGACCGTGACAACCTCCAGGGTACAGACCGTGACAATCTCCAGGGTACAGACCGTGACCCTCCAGGTATAGACCGTGACAACCTCCAGGGTATAGACCGTGACAACCTCCAGGTATAGACCGTGACAACCTCCAGGGTATAGACCGTGACAACCTCCAGGGTATAGACCGTGACAACCTCCAGGGTATAGACCGTGACAACCTCCAGGTATATACCGAGACAACCTCCAGGGTACAGACCGTGACAACCTCCAGGGTACAGACCGTGACAACCTCCAGGGTATAAACCGTGACAACCTCCAGGATACAGACCGTGACAACCTCCAGGTATAAACCGTGACAACCTCCAGGGTTCAGACCGTTACAACCTTCAGGGTACAGACCTAACGGTCTGTACCCTGAAGGTTGTAACGGTCTGTACCCTGGAGGTTGTCACGTTTATACCCTGGAGGTTGTCACGGTCTGTACAACCTTCAGGGTACAGACCGTTAAAACCTTCAAGGTACAGACCGTGACAACCTCCAGGGTACAGACAGTTACAACCTTCAAGGTACAAACCGTGACAACCTCCAGGGTACAGACCGTTACAACCTTCAGGGTACACACCGTGACAACCTTCAGGGTACAGACCGTGGCAACCTCCAGGTATAAACCGTGACAACCTCCAGGGAATAAACCGTGACAACCTCCAGGGTACAGACCGTGACAACCTCCAGGGTACAGACCGTGACAACCTCCAGGGTATAGACCGTGACAACCTCCAGGGTACAGACCGTGACAACCTCCAGGGTACAGACCGTGACAACCTCGAGGGTATAGACCGTGACAACCTCGAGGGTACAGACCGTGACAACCTCCAGGGTACAGACCATGACAACCTCCAGGGTAGAACCGTGACAACCTCCAGGGTACAGACCGTGACAACCTCGAGGGTACAGACCGTGACAACCTCCAGGGTACAGACCGTGACAACCTCGAGGTACAGACAGTTACAACCTCAAGGGTATAGACCGTGACAACCTCCAGGGTACAGACCGTGACAACCTCCAGGGTACAGACCGTGACAACCTCCAGGGTATAGACTGTGACAACCTCGAGGGTACAGACCGTGACAACCTCCAGGTATTGACCGTGACAACCTCCAGGGTACAGACCATGACAACCTCCAGGGTAAAGACCGTGACAACCTCCAGGGTACAGACCGTGACAACCTCCAGGGTACAGACCGTGACAACCTCCAGGGTATAGACTGTGACAACCTCCAGGGTACAGACCGTGACAACCTCGAGGGTATAGACCGTGACAACCTCGAGGGTAAAGACCGTGACAACCTCCAGGGTATGACCGTGACAACCTCCAGGGTATAGACCGTGACAACCTCCAGGGTACAGACCGTGACAACCTCCAGGGTACAGACCGTGACAACCTCGAGGGTATAGACCGTGACAACCTCCAGGGTACAGACCGTGACAACCTCCAAGGTACAGACCGTGACAACCTCCAGGGTATAGACCCTGACAACCTCCAGGGTACAGACCGTGACAACCTCCAGGGTATAGACCGTGACAACCTCCAGGGTATAGACCGTGACAACCTCCAGGTATAGACCGTGACAACCTCCAGGGTATAGACCGTGACAACCTCCAGGGTACAGACCGTGAGAACCTTCAGGGTATAGACCGTGACAACCTTCAGGGGTATAGATCGTGACAACCTCCAGGGTACAGATCGTGACAACCTCCAGGGTATAGACCGTGACAACCTCCAGGGTATAGACCGTGACAACCTCCAGGGTATAGACCGTGACAACTTCCAGGGTACAGACCGTGACAACCTTCAGGGTATAGACCGTGACAACCTCCAGGGTATAGACCGAGACAACCTCCAAGGTACAGACCGTGAAAACCTAAGGGTATACACCGAGACAACCTCGAGGGTAAAGACCGTGACAACCTCCAGGGTATAGACCGTGACAACCTCCAGGGTATAGACCGTGACAACCTCCAGGGTACAACCGTGACAACCTCCAGGGTACAGACCGTGACAACCTCGAGGGTATAGACCGTGACAACCTCCAGGGTACAGACCGTGACAACCTCGAGGGTATAGACCGTGACAACCTCCAGGGAACAGACCGTGACAACCTCCAAGGTACAGACCGTGACAACCTCCAGGGTATAGACCCTGACAACCACGGGGTACAGACCGTGACAACCTCCAGGGTATAGACCGTGACAACCTCCAGGGTATAGACCGTGACAACCTCCAGGTATAGACCGTGACAACCTCCAGGGTATAGACCGTGACAACCTCCAGGGTACAGACCGTGAGAACCTTCAGGGTATAGACCGTGACAACCTTCAGGGTATAGACCGTGACAACCTCCAGGGTACAGACCGTGACAACCTCCAGGGTATAGACCGTGACAACCTCCAGGGTATAGACCGTGACAACCTCCAGGGGTATAGACCGTGACAACCTCCAGGGTATAGACCGTGACAACTCCAGGGGTATAGACCGTGACAACCTCCAGACGTATAGACCGTGACAACCTCCAGGGGTATAGACCGTGACAACCTCCAGGGTACAGACCGTGACAACCTTCAGGGGTATAGACCGTGACAACCTCAGGGTATAGACCGTGACAACCTCCAGGGGTACAGACCGTGACAACCTCCAGGGTATAGACCGTGACAACCTCCAGGGGTATAGACCGTGACAACCTCCAGGGTATAGACCGTGACAACCTCCAGGGTATAGACCGTGACAACCTCCTGGGTATAGACCGTGACAACCTCCAGGGGTATAGACCGTGACAACCTCTAGGGGTATAGACCGTGACAACCTCCAGGGTATAGACCGTGACAACCTCCAGGGGTATAGACCGTGACAACCTCCAGGGTATAGACCGTGACAACCTCCAGGGTATAGACCGTGACAACCTCCAGGGTACAGACCGTGACAACCTCCAGGGTATAGACCGTGACAACCTCCAGGGGTATAGACCGTGACAACTCCAGGGTATAGACCGTGACAACCTCCAGGGTACAGACCGTGACAACCTCCAGGGTATAGACCGTGACAACCTCCAGGGGTATAGACCGTGACAACCTCCAGGGTACAGACCGTGACAACCTCCAGGGGTATAGACCGTGACAACCTCCAGGGTATAGACCGTGACAACCTCCAGGGTACAGACCGTGACAACCTCCAGGGTATAGACCGTGACAACCTCCAGGGGTATAGACCGTGACAACCTCCAGGGTATAGACCGTGACAACCTCCAGGGTATAGACCGTGACAACCTCCAGGGTATAGACCGTGACAACCTCCAGGGGTATAGACCGTGACAACCTCCAGGGTATAGACCGTGACACTGTCGTCACATAGCGCCTTACTTGCGAGAGAAATGCATTATCACCAATTTCATTTTCCATTGCAATGCATAAATTGGCATTTACATTATATCCTTATCTCAATAACCTGGTTTGATATTTGTATTTCTATAATACATATAATTTTATCTTTATACATTTATAATTTTAAACTGTTTAAATGTGCTAATCTATCATTACGACTGTCAATGGGTATATTGTTGTTTCCGTTGTTATTGGTGTAACTGATCTGGTTGTACAAGTTGCATGGCTTTACACTCCAACATTATCTTACTATTCTATTTACTTTATAACTGGTGTTAAAATATTCTTTTTCTAAAATGTACTGCCCAGGTATAGTAACAGTACAATGTACTTTATATACTACCTATTTTTGTCATTATAGTTTGTGCCTATTTCAGTAATAAGAATTTATGTATTACAGAAATATTTGCATAATTTTGTGAAATGTTTGCATATATTAATGCAAAATATTATATCTAAGTTGCACTCTATATTAGAAGCTGATATTTGTTGAATACTGAATATAGAAATAATTATTAATATCTCGTATAGTTGAATAACTGCCTATTTATTGTATATAGCATTATGCTTCATCAATAAAAATTATCACATTTATATTACATGTTTCTGGAGTTTTTATTGCTTTATAATTCCAGCTAGTGTTGATTCAGACCATCATTATATTTTTAGGTGTTTCCAAATAAATTTAGTATTGTCTTGATAAGTAATGGAAATGTCTGCTCATAGACATATCCATGTTTTTATCCATAACATGGGATATAAACCCACACATATATAAATGTGAATTTTATGGAAAGATTTACACCAAGTCTTTCGCACTCTCGTGAGTGCCTTGTCAAGGTCTGAGTGTGTGGTTAGGACGAGACATCTCAACGACTAATGCAGCTGTGAGAGAATAGATATTGCCAGCTGTTTTAATGTGTGAAAAATGAGTGCGCCACAACAGTTGAACTCTCACGAGTGCACAAAGTGTGTGCTCTAAGTCGAAGTTTTGTTAATACAAGCCTCAGTTATGCCTTAATGGATATCGGAGGATAGCTCATGTCAACATAAAGCTATTGTTATCACGAGAGCCGTCGTGTGCTTAACCGTTTATTAATTACAGCAAGGAGAATTAAGTACAACAACTAGCAGCTCCTAGGACTAAAAATCCGAAATCAGAGTTAGGGGGAGCTTGGGATGTTGTGGTCAGAAAGGGGCCAGCAAGTTCCCAACTGGCGTTTAAACAAATAGGCCTCGCCTATTTATTTTGTTAAATGACGTAGTTATGACGTCACGGCCACTCGCCACCCGGAGAAGCTGCTCTAATTAGTCTAGGCCTCACTTCCCTATGCCTGATTGGTGGAATTTATATATCACGAGGGGAGAGTGGCGGCCGGTGCGCCTTGAGTGCCCGAGAAGCAGGCCAGTCGACGCTGCCCTCTTCATTTTGAAGCAGTCGCCCAGTACACTAAGATGTGTAAAGTCTTCGCTGCCGGCCACAACTTGACTTACTGCCTAACACGACGTTAATTGATATCTCGTTATCTGTCTAATTTCATCTTGCGCGATTTGCTGCAGAATCTGGTTCGCAATAATAACAAATTTAACTTGGGTATGAGGGATTTAAGAAGAGAGAAAGTGCCCACCACTTGATCACCCGCAGAAGCAACGTGACTGCCTAGCAATACAATGTGTGATTATTGTGAGCATCCGTGAGCTTATTGCCACGAGAGAGAGTTTAGAGTGAATTAGATTGAGAGTTTTAAGTGAATTACATGTATTTTCGGCTATTTTGTTGACTTAGTGTTCCATACCCGCCAACACTTGCCGCTTACCACGAGTACCACCCCTAGGGCGCTAAGCGCTCGCCATTATCTTCCCGGTGTGTAGATGTCGCCCCGCCACCCAGCTTTTGCTTTTTAATTTTGCCTCAGGTGGCGAGTTCATTGAGCAGCGCCACTCATCTTGTGAGTGGACATACCGGCATAGCAGCATGTACAACACTCCCCAATATGAAGAAAACCCGCTAGATTATTCATCCTGTCACTTGTACCCAGACACAGCTGGGACTTGCTTAACTGTCTCAAGTGAACAGCTTCTCAAACAAGAAGATTAACATCTGTCAACCCTTAAAATCTTACTTTATCTTGCGGGTGCAAAATGAGGAAATTTGTCGCACCATGCATGACCATAGTGCACCTGTTCTATCAGTTTGCAGCTGCCACCTAGTGTGCCCCACATGTTATTCACATGTTACCACGTGCAGTCATTGCTGGAGTATTTCATCGGAGCATCTTCAGTACATCGTTGTATGTATGCAAGGTGTGAGTGACAGACCGGTCTTTAAAGCGAGTACAAATATTGTTTTTGTTCTTATAGTGGTTTCTTGTGTTGATCTAGGATCAGCCATCCGACCTGTAGTTATCTCGTTATCACCTGGAACAGGTGAGAGTTACACTGGTCGAGGAGACAATAAGCCAGTGGTCGGTACAGTCATCTGTGTGACATTGTGTCCATCACTGTTTGGGTATAAGTGTATACACGCACCACACATTTAGTAATTGTTATACTTTTGTGCATTAAGTTAGTACATTGTTATTATTATTATTTGATTATTAGTGATTTCTGTCTCCATGTGAAACATTGCACTTTATATTCATTCCAACACCAGTGGAAGAGTAATTCATTGAGTGTTGTGTCTCAATAACAGTCTGCCATTCTTGGATGAACTAATAACAAAAACAGGAAAATCTTTAAGCACCAACGTATATACTAAACAATCCAACATAGGATTATGCCTGAACAGTAAGAGTGAGTGCCCCCAAAGATACAAAGCCAATGTTATCAGTGCTAATATTCGTCGAGCACTTACACACTTGAGTAAGTTGTGACCTGACCACGGCTGCCCGACCACAACTACACAGTTGTGGTCAGGCAGCTGGGGTGGGCAGAAGTGGGTCTGGGAAGCCCACATTTACCCGCGATAATTTCCCTCGCCAATCGGTATAATTCGCACTACGAACGCTGCACTTGTTTTGGATCCTGATGATTCAGTGATCCAGACTTGTATCTTAGCCGTCTCTCGTTGCGGGAATCTGGAAAAAAATAAACCCCACATGTGCCCCACAATGGCATAGTTCCTCTAATTAACTAACTCCTCTGACCTGGTCTCACCTGACCTTTCTTTCCTCCGTCTAGTAACCACCGTTCTCAACACAACCCGACGTCTACCATTTCCCGAACATTCCCTCACCAACTAAACCAGTAACACACTTCCTTCATCCCGCAAAGTGTTCCAAATCCTGTTTGCGCTGCCACCACATATGTCGTGACGCTGAACCCTGGTTCATTCCGAACACAGCGATTACACAACACATAACACCCCTTGCCTCAGAAATCGTTATTACCACCGGTGTACTTCTAACACACCAGACCCTTGAGGCGTACCACTAGGTTGTACAGGAACACAATGAGGTACCCAATGGAAGGTATTTAAAGGCCGTTGGGTTTTGTCATTTAATTACAAAGAATACACTCTGACAATACTTACATATTAACATACTCTATTTATTAAATAAACTCCCAATACCCATAACCCGTTGACCTCTGCGGTCACCACACCACTCGTAACTTCCGCCTAAGTCCCTAATACTGAATTTACTACAACCCTTCACACCCGGTTAGTCTTACATTCAATACTCACATACTGCAGACTTAACTTGTCACTAAGATCACATCAAGGCTCTCGCATAGCTGTCTGCTACACTTCGTTGCTGCCACAGACGGAGACCCGGAGGACTTGCCAGTTCCACTCCCACAACCAGACTGTCTTTAGCCAGCCATGGCCTCAAACATTTCACCCGCCTCTCAAGGAAGGTATAATCCGATTAGCCTTATCCTTAGAAGCGGTAACCTTGTTCCTAGAAGCCTGAGTACCTCTTCCCAGGAATTATTAGTTTGGCTAAGCAGCTGCGGTCTTAATCCCTTGACCTTTCCTGAATGTGTGACCATAGTCTGTATATTTAACATGTACTTCCAATCCTCATTCGTTAGTATTGTTTAATGATCCTCTAGCTAAATATCCCTACTAACTGTGGATTACAACAGGGCTACTAGTGAATTGGGAGGGATAATCAAGTTACATTGAAATGAAAAAGTGTTATGAGTGATTGAATAACCGTAAGCTGACTCAAACCACAAGAAAGTGAAGAAAGAAAGTGAAGAAAGAAAGTAGAAATAGCACCATTGATAATAAATATTGAACACATTTGGCATTGTAGAATAGTGGAGCCGACCTAGCCGTGGATGTGACCTCACTAGCTCCATCTGTGACCTCACCGGGACCTCACACCTGATGTACCGTGTGGGGGTAATTGCTCGCCTTTTGTTAGCAGATCGTGCAAGGTATTTGGAGCGCCTGTTGGCTAGGCTGTTTACTGCAATGGCAAAATCAGGAAGGGCTTCAAGATTAATCACCACAGGAAGAAGAGGCGGACAGATTGTAAACAAGTTAATAGGAAAATTTGTAAAGAGAAGAAGCGATTGAATGGAGGATCTAATCCAAGGGATTAAAA
>WNGS01131655.1:0-10909 GCA_020271785.1 Procambarus virginalis
AGATATATAATATAATATATATAACTATATATATTATATATATATATATATTATATATATATATATATATAATATATATTATTATATATATATAAAGAAGAAGGGGTACCACCTCTGGTGCAAGTGTAGGGACCCATAGCCTCGGAGAAGAAAATAAAGAGTACTCAGAGAAGACCTTGTGGATCCTCACTGAACACTTTGATATTTTCTTCTCCTACCACCCCTATTCTTTTGGTATGTGTGTATATTTATCTAACTTTATTTGAAAATGTCATTACACAAAAAAGTTACAGTATTGATTACATGCAGGGTACAAGGCTGCTTGTCACAAGTTGAAAAGCTCCTCCAGCTCCTCAGATGGCGGGCAGGAACCATGGATGCAGTGAGCATTTCCTCTCTGGATTGCCACACTGAGGCGCTGAAAAAGAAAACTGGCAGCCCTAGGGTCTCTAGTTGTTTCGATTAGCTTAGACCCCAACTCCTTCAAAAAGCTAGCAGCACTTTACCCCAGGCACCAAGTGTCTCTGAGGCAATGGGGACAAAATTGTAGTGGTGCTCAAGGTCTCTGTATTTACGTGACTTGGCCGCTTCCCGGTGATTGGCAGCTCCTCCTGCTTGAGTAGCACTGAAGTCAACATAGGTATTGGCTAAAGTTGAGACGCAAGTGTAGTCCCACACCAACTGTCTACCATTCTTCCAGGGGTTCACCGTGATTCCATCTGGGCGACCGACAGGCTCATTAGAGTTGTGGGACATTAGGTAACGGGGCTCTCTCTCTGCTGGACAGCCGGCTGTGGTAAGGCTTCTCTTAATAATGTCATTGACCTCGCCGTGTCTTGCATGCCATCCTCCTGTCCTTTGGCAGAGAAGGCCATGCCGTCCGTACCTGTCGGCCTCTGCCTCGCCGCAAATACACCTGTATTCGGTGTGGATTGGGGCAGCGAGACGGAGAGCCACGGCAATTCGGAGGGCCTGCGGTGTGAGACGGGTGCCGGTTGCTGACATTGGGATTGCTAATAGGAAATCACCTGCATGGGGAGCTGCTACTGCTCTAAGTCGGGCAGTGTCATGTGGTGTTGTCGCAGCTTCTAGCAAAGTCGCAGCTTCTTGGTCGGCAATGGGGCGATCCCAGCTGGATTGCTTATGGGCTTCAGAAGGCAGTGGTTGGGGTGCTGGTCCTGCGAGAGAGACCCATTTGGTTGTGCAGTCTGTGAAGCTGGGATCATGTACCCCTGCCTGTTGAACTAGGTGCTCAGGTAGGATTTCCTTCACCAAGTTGTCAGACCCCACTGAAGAGGACAGGAACGCTGGTACAGCAATTTGTGTTGCTGTGCGCACGCCAAGGCCCCCGAGTCTGACAGGAAGGGAGGCCTGTTTCCACTGCGAGTTGCTGAGGGAAAGATTGAGGGCTTTTTCTAGTGTTGATTTCAGCAAGCTGTCGTACTCTTCTAATTTAATATTGTTGAAAGATGGCGAACATCTTAGAAAGTAGGTCAGCCTGGGGAGGGACAAGCATCTGGTGATGAGGTAAAGTGCATCATGAGCATCGATGTCTTCAATCCTCTCGTTCATCCTCTTCAGGTCAGTGATCTTCTTACCAAGGACCTCGTCGATGGCATTCCTTCCAAGAGGAGCACCTAGGAGTGTGCTGTCCTCAGGGTTGGTTGTATGAATGTCAGGCAAAACAACCTTTATTTGCTCTATTATGTGCTGGTTGGTGGAGGTTATTTCGCACTTGGAAGGGTTCAGGGTGAGGCCTAGACTTGCTCCTTGCTCCTGAATTATTCTTATGTCGTCCAAGAGTGAGGCTGGGGAGCCGGCTAGAGTACCATCGTCCAAGAACCAAATGTTGAGCTCACTGGACAGGTTATCGGTGACTTCCTTGATGACTAGGCAGAAAAGAAAAGGAGCAAGGGGGTCACCCTGTTGGACACTTCTTGTGATTCGATTTCATGTTCCCCAAAGAGCAGAGTTAGATTCTTGCTGTAGCATGAGTTTACAAACGGGTAGAGGGAAGGAAAAAGGCGATGAACCGCATGAGTACTGCATCCCTTCTAACCAGATTGAAGGCATTTTTGAAGTCCAGCTTTATCAGAGCTTTTTCATCCGTAATGTTGGCAATGTAAGCTCTAGCTGCATGAGCCGCTGCCTCACACCTTGGGGAATGCCAAACCCAAGCTGTTTTGGCTTCAGCATGTCGGCTGCTGCCTGACTAACTGCTTTAGCAGCAGCCTTAGCGACGAGACGCCGGAGTGAATTGCCCACAGCTATCGGTCTGATTCCTCCATCTTTTTTCCTCAGGGCACAGAGGGTAGCGCCAAAAAAGAGAGGCCGTATGGTCTCTGGTATGTTGCCAGCTAGACATGTGTTGGCGAATCTTGTTAGTTCCACCAGGAGGCCCTGTGCAATGTCTCCCAGTGCAGGGTTGAGCATTTGTTTGATGTGGTTGGGTCTTAGTCCTGTGAACCTACCTGCTGATCCTGGTGGGAAGAATAAAGCTGCTTTATGCACCATGGATTCGAGCACACACAGGGGTTCTGCTCTGGTGACACCGACTAGGGGAACACCGTCGTCACGAGGAGCTCTGGATGGGTGTTTTTCCCTCAGGGCTTGTGCTGTATCGGCATCCCTGGTGGCAACTGTTATATATATATATATATATATTATATATATATAATATATATATATATTATGTATATATATATATATATATATATATATATATATATATATATATATATATATATATATATATATATATATATATTGCAGGACAGGAGATGAAGTATAGCTCTCTTCGTTTATCATGACAAAACTGTGTCCTGTTGTTGCCCGAAAAAACTCAGGTATAACTTTTCATGTTGCAAATGAAAAAGGATTTTACCGTGTCAGGGGTTCAATAAATATCTTTTTCAGGCAGATTTTCGGGTAAAAAGTCGATGATTTGTTTGACCAAAAGTTGGCTGGTAGACAGTGGAACTGTCTCACCCTACACTGTCTCACCCTACACTGTCTCACCCTACACTGTCTCACCCTACACTGTCTCACCCTACACTGTCTCACCCTACACTGTCTCACCCTTCACTGTCTCACCCTACACTGTCTCACCCTACACTGTCTCACCCTTCACTCTCACCCTACACTTCTCACCCTACACTGTCTCACCCTACACTGTCTCACCCTTCATCCTTGCTCACTGTACACTGTCTCACCCTACATCCTTGCTCACCCTACACCCTCACTCACCCTACACTGTCTCACCCTACACCCTCACTCACCCTACACCCTCACTCACCCTACACTGTCTCACCCTACACTGTCTCACCCTACACTGTCTCACCCTACACTGTCTCACCCTACACTGTCTCACCCTACACTGTCTCACCCTTCATCCTTGCTCACTGTACACTGTCTCACCCTACATCCTTGCTCACCCTACACCCTCACTCACCCTACACTGTCTCACCCTACACTGTCTCACCCTACACTGTCTCACCCTACACTGTCTCACCCTACACTGTCTCACCCTTCATCCTTGCTCACTGTACACTGTCTCACCCTACATCCTTGCTCACCCTACACCCTCACTCACCCTACACTGTCTCACCCTACACCCTTACCTTGAGGTGTTTTCGGGGCTTAGCGTCATCGACCAGGCCTCCTGGTTGCTAGACTGGTCAACCAGGCTGTTGGACGCGGCTGCTCGCAGCCTGACGTACGAGTCACAGCCTGGTTGATCAGGTATCCTTTGGAGGTGCTTATCCAGTTCTCTCTTGAACACTGTGAGGGGTTTGCCAGTTATGTCCCTTATGTGTAGCGGGAGCGTGTTGAACAGTCTCGGGCCTCTGATGTTGATAGTTCTCTCTTGAACACTGTGAGGGGATTGCCAGTTATGCCCCTTATGTGTAGTGGAAGCGTGTTGAACAGTCTCGGGCCTCTGATGTTGATAGTTCTCTCTTGAACACTGTGAGGGGTTTGCCAGTTATGTCCCTTATGTGTAGTGGAAGCGTGTTGAACAGTCTCGGGCCTCTGATGTTGATAGTTCTCTCTTGAACACTGTGAGGGGTTTGCCAGTTATGTCCCTTATGTGTAGTGGAAGCGTGTTGAACAGTCTCGGGCCTCTGATGTTGATAGAGTTCTCTCTCAGAGTACCAGTTGCACCTCTGCTTTTCAACGGGGGTATTCTGCACATCCTGCCATGTCTTCTGGTCTCATGTGATGTTATTTCTGTGTGCAGGTTTGGGACCAGCCCCTCTAATATTTTCCACGTGTAAATTATTATGTATCTCTCCCGCCTGCGCTCAAGGGAGTACAGATTTAGGCTCTTTAGTCGGGGCCCAATTATCCTCCCCTATGGCTCAATTACTCTCCCTTGGGGCCCAATTATCCTTCCTTGGGGCCCAATATCTTTCCTTGGGGCCCAATTATCCTTCCTTGGGGCCCAATTATCTTTCCTTGGGGCCCAATTATCCTTCCTTGGGGCCCAATTATCTTTCCTTGGGGCCCAATTATCCTTCCTTGGGGCCCAATTATCTTTCCTTGGGGCCCAATTATCCTTCCTTGGGGCCCAATTATCTTTCCTTGGGGCCCAATTATCTTTCCTTGGGGCCCAATTATCCTTCCTTGGGGCCCAATTATCCTCCCTTGGGGTCAATTATCCTTCCATGGGGCCCAATTATCCTCCCTTGGGGCCCAATTATCTTTCCTTGGGGTCAATTATCCTCTCTTGGGGCCCAATTATCCTCCCCTAGGGCCTAATTATCCTTCCATGGGCCCAATTATCCTCCCCTGGGGCCCAATTATCCTCCCCTGGGGCCAATTATCCTCCCCTGGGACCCAATTATCATCCATTGGGGCCAATTATCCTCTCCTGGGCCCGATTATCCTCTCTGGGGATAATAATCAGCCCCCATGGAAAGTGGACTGTATTATATGAGCACATTTACTCAGTCCTATAAGAAAGGGAACATATGATATAAGATATATATAAACAGAAATTAAAAATGCCAGGATTCGTCCAATCACCATTAATTATAGCATAAACTTTAGGATAACTCTCTCATTATATATATATATATATATATATATATATATATATATATATATATATATATATATCATGACCCAACTTTATTGTAATACGTGTGGAACATATATAAATACCTGAATTTTATATACCATCTGGGATCACCTGTCACTCCAATGGAATCTGGGATTACATTTACTAATACTATTAAACTGAGGTCTTGTAATTGGTGCAGGTCCTAGTTAGTGCTGTGTTGACCAGCAGGTGTTGTGTTGACCAGCAGGTGTTGTGTTGACCAGCAGGTGTTGTGTTGACCAGCTGGTGTTGTGTTGACCAGCAGGTGTTGACCAGCAGGTGTTGTGTTGACCAGCTGGTGTTGTGTTGACCAGCAGGTGTTGTGTTGACCAGCAGGTGTTGTGTTGACCAGCAGGTGTTGTGTTGACCAGCAGGTGCTGTGTTGACCAGCAGGTGTTGTGTTGACCAGCAGGTGTTGACCAGCAGGTGTTGTGTTGACCAGCAGGTGTTGTGTTGACAAGCAGGTGTTGTATTGACAAGCAGGTGTTGTGTTGACCAGCAGGTGTTGTGTTGACCAGCAGGTGTTGTGTTGACCAGCAGGTGTTGTGTTGACCAGCAGGTGTTGTGTTGACCAGCAGGTGTTGTGTTGACCAGCAGGTGTAGTGTTGACCAGCAGGTGTTGTGTTGACCAGCAGGTGTTGTGTTGACCAGCAGGGTTGTATGACCAGCAGGTGCTGTGTTGACCAGCTGGTGTTGAGTTGACCAGCAGGTGTTGTGTTGACCAGCAGGTGTTGTGTTGACCAGCAGGTGTAGTCTTGACCAGCAGGTGTTGTGTTGACCAGCAGGTGTTGTGTTGACAACAGGTGTTTGTGTTGACCAGCAGGTGTTGTGTTGACCAGCAGGTGTTGTGTTGACCAGCAGGTGCTGTGTTGACCAGCTGGTGTTGTGTTGACCAGCTGGTGTTGTGTTGACCAGCTGGTGTTGTGTTGACCAGCAGGTGTTGTGTTGACCAGCAGGTGTTGTGTTGACCAGTAGGTGTAGTGTTGACCAGCAGGTGTTGTGTTGACAGCAGGTGTTGTGTTGACCAGCAGGTGTTGTGTTTGACCAGCAGGTGCTGTGTTGACCAGCTGGTGTTGGTTGACCAGCAGGTGTTGTGTTGACCAGCAGGTGTGTTGACCAGCAGGTGCTGTGTTGACCAGCAGTGTTGTGTTGACCAGCTGGTGTTGTGTTGACCAGCTGGTGTTGTGTTGACCAGCAGTGTTGTGTTGACCAGCAGGTGTTGTGTTGACCAGCAGGTGTTGTGTTGACCAGCAGGTGTTGTGTTGACCAGCAGGTGTTGTGTTGACCAGCAGGTGTTGTGTTGACCAGCAGGTGTTGTGTTGACCAGCAGGTGTTGTGTTGACCAGCAGGTGTTGGTTGACCAGCAGGTGTTGACCAGCAGGTGTTGTGTTGACCAGCAGGTGTTGTGTTGACCAGCAGGTGTTGTGTTGACCAGCAGGTGTTGTGTTGACCAGCAGGTGTTGTGTTGACCAGCAGGTGTTGTGTGACCAGCAGGTGCTGTGTTGACCAGCAGGTGTGTGTTGACCAGCTGGTGTTGTGTTGACCAGCAGGTGTTGTGTTGACCAGCAGGTGCTGTGTTGACCAGCAGGTGTTGTGTTGACCAGCTGGTGTTGTGTTGACCAGTAGGTGTTGTGTTGACCAGCAGGTGTTGACCAGCAGGTGTTGTGTTGACCAGCTGGTGTTGTGCTGACCAGCAGGTGTTGTGTTGACCAGCAGGTGCTGTGTTGACCAGCAGGTGTTGTGTTGACCAGCAGGTGTTGTGTTGACCAGCAGGTGTTGTGTTGACCAGCAGGTGTTCTGTTGACCAGCAGGTGTTGTGTTGACCAGCAGGTGTTGTGTTGACCAGCAGGTGTTGTGTTGACCAGCAGGTGTTGACCAGCAGGTGTTGTGTTGACCAGCAGTGTGTGTGTTGACCAGCAGGTGCTGTGTTGACCAGCAGGTGTTTGTTGACCAGCAGGTGTTGTGTTGACCAGCAGGTGTTGTGTTGACCAGCAGGTGTTGTGTTGACCAGCAGGTGTTGTGTTGACCAGCAGGTGTTGTGTTGACCAGCAGGTGTTGTGTTGACCAGCAGGTGTTGTGTTGACCAGCAGGTGTTGTGTTGATCAGCTGGTGTTGTGTTGACCAGCAGGTGTTGTGTTGACCAGCAGGTGTTGACCAGGTGTTGTGTTGACCAGCAGGTGTTGACCAGCAGGTGTTGTGTTGACCAGCAGGTGTTGTGTTGACCAGCAGGGTGTGACCAGCTGGTGTTGTGTTGACCAGCTGGTGTTGTGTGACCAGCAGGTGTTGTGTTGACCAGCAGGTGTTGTGTTGACCAGCTGGTGTTGTGTTGACCAGCAGGTGTTGTGTTGACCAGCAGGTGTTGACCAGCTGGTGTTGACAAGCAGGTGTTGTGTTGACCAGCAGGTGTTGTGTGACCAGCAGGTGTTGTGTTGACCAGCTGGTGTTGTGTTGACCAGCTGGTGTTGTGTTGACCAGCAGGTGTTGACCAGCTGGTGTTGACCAGCAGGTGTTGTGTTGACCAGCAGGTGTTGACCAGCAGGTGTTGTGTTGACCAGCTGGTGTTGACCAGCAGGTGTTGTGTGACCAGCAGGTGTTGACCAGCAGGTGTTGTGTTGACCAGCAGGTGTTGTGTTGACCAGCTGGTGTTGACCAGCAGGTGTTGTGTTGACCAGCAGGTGTTGTGATGACCAGGTGTTGTGTTGACCAGCAGGTGTTGTGTTGACCAGCTGGTGTTGACCAGCAGGTGTTGTGTTGACCAGCAGGTGTTGTGTTGACCAGCAGGTGTTGTGTTGACCAGCAGGTGTTGTGTTGACCAGCTGGTGTTGTGTTGACCAGCAGGTGTTGTGTTGACCAGCAGGTGTTATGTTGACCAGCAGGTGTTGTGTTGACCAGCAGGTGGTGACCAGCAGGTGTTGTGTTGACCAGCAGGTGTTGTTGTTTGTGTGTTGACCAGCAGGTGTTGACAGCAGGTGTTGTGTTGACCAGCAGGTGTTGTGATGACCAGCTGGTGTTGTGTTGACCAGCAGGTGTTGTGTTGACCAGCTGGGTTGTGTTGACCAGCAGGTTGTTGTGTGACCAGCAGGTGTTGTTGACCAGCTGGTGTGTGTTGACCAGCAGGGTTGACCAGCAGGTGTTGACCAGCAGGTGTTGTGTTGACCAGCAGGTGTTGTGTTGACCAGCAGGTGTTGTGTTGACCAGCAGGTGTTGTGTTGACCAGCAGGTGTTGTGTTGACCAGCTGGTGTTGTGTTGACCAGCTGGTGTTGTGTTGACCAGCTGGTGGTGTGTTGACCAGCTGGTGTTGTGTTGACCAGCTGGTGTTGTGTTGACCAGCAGGTGTTGACCAGCAGGTGTTGTGTTGACCAGCAGGTGTTGTGTGACCAGCTGGTGTTGTGTTGACCAGCAGGTGTTGACAGCAGGTGTTGTGTTGACCAGCAGGGTTGTGTTGACCAGCAGGTGTTGTGTTGACCAGCAGGTGTTGTGTTGACCAGCAGGTGTTGGTTGACCAGCAGGTGTGTGTGACCAGCAGGTGTTGTGTTGACCAGCTGGTGCTGTGTTGACCAAAGGTGTTGACCAGCAGGTGTTGACCAGCAGGTGTTGTGTTGACCAGCAGGTGTTGTGTTGACCAGCAGGTGTTTGTGTTGACCAGCAGGTGTTGTGTTGACCAGCTGGTGTTGTGTTGACCAGCAGGTGTTGACCAGCAGGTGTTGTGTTGACCAGAAGGTGTTGTGTTGACCAGCAGGTGTTGTGTTGACCAGCTGGTGTTGTGTTGACCAGCAGGTGTTGTGTTGACCAGCAGGTGTTGACCAGCAGGTGTTGTGTTGACCAGCAGGTGTTGACCAGCAGGTGTGTGTTGACCAGCAGGTGTTGTGTTGACCAGCAGGTGTTGTGTTCGTCACTCCCGTCATCCCGTGACGGGGTGTGACGTCACTTCCGTCATCCGTGACGGGGTGTGACGTCACTTCCGTCATCCCGTGACGGGGTGTGACGTCACTTCCGTCATCCCGTGACGGGGTGTGACGTCACTTCCGTCATCCCGTGACGGGGTGTGACGTCACTTCCGTCATCCCGTGACGGGTGTGACGTCACTTCCGTCATCCCGTGACGGGGCGTGACGTCCCCTTCCGTCATCCCGTGACGGGGCGTGACGTCCCTTCCGTCATCCCGTGACGGGCGTGACGTCCCTTCCGTCATCCTGTGACGGGGCGTGACGTCCCTTCCGTCATCCCGTGACGGGCGTGACGTCCCTTCCGTCATCCCGTGACGGGGCGTGACGTCCCTTCCGTCATCCTGTGACGGGGCGTGACGTCCCTTCCGTCATCCCGTGACGGGGCGTGACGTCCCTTCCGTCATCCCGTGACGGGGCGTGACGTCCCTTCCGTCATCCCGTGACGGAAGGGACGTCACTTTTGCAGAAACATTTTTCTTCATTATTTTCTAAACTATTTACTTTGATATTAAAACTTGTAATGAAAAGTTGAGAAATGGCGCCTTATGTGGAAGGTGATGTGTCCCCAGGGGTTATCTTGGCCATGTGTCCCCAGGGGTTATCTTGTCCATGTGTCCCCCAGGGGTTATCTTGTCCATGTGTCCCCCAGGGGTTATCTTGTCCATGTGTCCCCAGGGGTTATCTTGTCCATGTGTCCCCCAGGGGTTATCTTGGCCATGTGTCCCCAGGGGTTATCTTGTCCATGTGTCCCCCAGGGGTTATCTTGTCCATGTGTCCCCAGGGGTTATCTTGTCCATGTGTCCCCAGGGGTTATCTTGGCCATGTGTCCCCAGGGGTTATCTTGGCCATGTGTCCCCCAGGGGTTATGATGGCCATGTGTCTCCCAAGGTTATGGTGGCCATGTGTCCCCTAAGGGGTTATGATGGCCATGTGTCCCCCCAGGGGTTATCTTGGCCATGTGTCCCCTAGGGGTTATCTTGGCCATGTGTCCCCTAGGGGTTATGATGGCCATGTGTCTCCAAGGGTTATGATGGCCATGTGTCCCCCAGGGGTTATGATGGTCATGTGTCCCCCAGAGGTTATGATGGCCATGTGTCCCCCAGGGGTTATGATGGCCATGTGTCCCCCAGAGGTTATGATGGCCATGTGTCCCCCAGGGGTTATGATGGCATGTGTCTTCCAAGGGTTATGATGGCCATGTGTCCCCCCCCAGGGTTATGATGGCCATGTGTCCCCCCAGGGTTATGATGGCCATGTGTCTCCAAGGGGTTATGATGGCCATGTGTCCCCCCCAGGGGTACCCCTGGGGGGGACACATGGCCATCATAACCCCTGGGGGACACATGGCCATCATAACCCCTGGGGGGGACACATGGCCATCTTAACCCCTTGGGGGGACACATGGCCATCATAACCCCTGGGGGGACACATGGCCATCTTAACCCCTGGGGGGGACACATGGCCATCATAACCCCTGGGGGACACATGGCCATCATAACCCCTGGGGGACACATGGCCATCATAACCCTGGGGGGACACATGGCCATCATAACCCCTGGGGGACACATGGCCATCTTACCCCTGGGGGGGACACATGGCCATCATAACCCCTGGGGGGACACATGGCCATCATAACCCCTGGGGGGGACACATGGCCATCATTAACCCCTGGGGGGACACATGGCCATCATACCCCCTGGGGGGACACATGGCCATCATAACCCCTGGGGGGACACATGGCCATCATAACCCCCTTGGGGGACACATGGCCATCATAACCCTTGGGGACACATGGCCATCATAACCCCTGGGGGGGACACATGGCCTCATTAACCACCTGGGGGACACATGGCCCATCATA
>WNGS01131667.1:0-12936 GCA_020271785.1 Procambarus virginalis
CAAAGGCATAACTGCATATATCCTCTGTGCCTTTCGCAGCCAACTGAGTTTGAAGATGAGATACCCATAGTGTTTCAGGCCATTCCATACTCTGTGCCAACTTTTCAAAATGAGTAAAGAACTGGTCTGGGTCAGTTTCTTAGAATAGAGGAAACTTTACATTTTTGTTAACCTTTAACTGCCCAGGTGTTCCTAAATCAACAGCACCGGTATTTGACATAATGCCCAATTCTGCTAGCCTAATCTCTAACTCAATTTTTTTCTGAGCTTGCTCCACTTCTAAACTCTTCATAGCTAATTCTTGAGCTTGCTCTGCCTCTAGCCTCTTATGAGCTTGCTCTGCCTCTAGCCTCTTATGAGCTTGCTCTGCCTCTAGCCTCTTATGAGCTTGCTCTGCCTCTAGCCTCTTATGAGCTTGCTCTGCCTCTAGCCTCTTATGAGCTTGCTCTGCCTCTAGCCTTTATGAGCTTGCTCTGCCTCTAACCTCTTATGAGCTTGCTCTGCCTCTAACCTCTTATGAGCTTGCTCTACCTCTAACCTCTTATGAGCTTGCTCTACCTCTAACCTCTTATGAGCTTGCTCTGCCACTAGCCTCTTATGAGCTTGCTCTGCCTCTAGCCTCTTATGAGCTTGCTCTACCTCTAACCTCTTATGAGCTTGCTCTGCCACTAGCCTCTTATGAGCTTGCTCTGCCTCAAACTGCAACTTCTTTAGTTCCAATTCTGCCTGCCACTGCATCTGAGTCTCCACCTTTCCTGTAGTTACAACATTTGCACCACTGGTGGCTCATCTACTGAGTTCATCATTATCTCTCTTAGCTGTTCAGTCTTCACCATTCCCATGTGCAATAATAGTCCATAGTGCTTGCCAACTGCCACAAGGATAGACTTTTTTGCCACTTTCAAACCCTCAACACTAGGATTGTCGACAATTTGTTGTGCTACCAAATCCATTTTAGTGTGCTAAGATAAAGCAGACTCCATCACAAAATTTAAGCTTCAGCACCAACTTTCTCTTTTAAGCTGAGAATTTGTTTGGAAACCTGATAAGGACAGTGCTTAGTTCACTTGACTGCCCTGTCAACTGGTAATTTTTTGCACTCTATAACCCAAGTTTTTAAAACACTTCATAAAGATTAATAAAATGTACATAGATAAGTAATAAAGTACATAATCATATTATACCAGTATTAAAAATATTCTAAATTTCTACACAAGTCAATTTGAAGAAATAGGCTGCACAATTTTTATGTCAGATTTCACATACAGGCTATCCACCTTTATTAGGCTTTCGATCAGGCTGCTCAATATATGAAGTGCTCCCGGACAGGGTACCCAATTGTGTCATATTTTGTGTCAAAGAAGTCTGTCAAGAATTTGGTGGTAGTGGACCTTTAAATGTTGTCTAGGGGAATAGATGATTTTCCTTGAGCCTAGGGGAAATCGAGGAGTAAGGACAACAGCCTAATACAAAGACACAAATTTATATGTATAAGACACACGATAATATATATAATAATTGTACTCCTTACACCTCAAGGTCATTCCTTAGTTGTTGGAAATTTCCAATAATTATTCTCATCCCTAATACAATAGGATGTATTTCCTGTATTAGGCTTCACACTCATTTAAAACGCATTTACTAATCCTTAGTACAATGGAATGTATTCCCAGTACTAAGCGTCATAATTAACTAACACTACTAATCCGTGGTTTAATATCAAAGATTTCACTGCATTAAGATGTGGAACATCATGTAATTTCTCCTAGAATTGTGCATTGTTGCGTCAGCCGCCCACGGAGAATAAATTTCCACATATCTGTAGATCTAATAGAAGTCCAACCATTTACTTTCCTTTATTAGGGATAATTATTTAGTAACACTTTACTTTACTTAGTATACAAACGTTTACTGGAATTCCTTTACCCAGCTTGATAGCTGTTCCAGTAAATAATATAATAATGTAAAGTAATTTCCACCTCCAAAGGATTCTCGTTTTATTTCTGCAGTCTACATTAACTGACCTGCACTGAGAGAATCAAACATTACCACATAAAGTATTTAATTAAGATATAAACAGTTTTCATAAACACTTCCTTCCCTGTTTAGCTTTAATGAATATATGTAATTTATTCTCGGGCCCCCCACTGGGACCTATCGCGCATGCGCGTTTCCCCGAGAGAGAAGGACTTTCGCCATATTAGATACATTGGCAACACGGTGTCTCGAAGCGGTCCTTATATACCAGACAATCCAGCAAGCATCCGTACATCGTTGGGCTTCAGATTGAAGACGCAGCTTACCAGAATCACGGACACTAGTTCAGCAAGAATTTTTACCTCTTAGTAGTATTTATAGAGCTCTTGAATATGTAACTAATGTAGATATCCTGTCGTCATGCCGCAGGCAGATAAAACAAACCCCATGTGAGTGCTGCTTCCTCCCCTCCAATTATTTAGATAATGCATTTATGTGTGTAAATATTAATCTGGAGTGGAAATGATCGAATTTAATTATTGCAGCATGGTGCAACACCACTGAGGAAGCGTGTGACTGTCATGTACTCACGTGTTCCAAGGATCACTATCTCAAGCTGATTCCAGACATGTTGTAGAGATTGGACTCCACCGACGTCTCTCTGTCACAGCTGAGATTTAATTTGTTTTCATTGTAGATAGTACCCTTTAATTATTGAGAGTCAAGGTATTTCTAGTCATTGCATCTTAGTCACATACATGATTTGATTTTTAATATGCAGTAGTATTTATTGCATTACATTTTACTAATCATTATAATATATTGTGGGCATATTATCATTATTATTATCATATATGTTTCACGTAGACTAACCTCATGGAAGACCCCCCAAAATGTGTCATGGGAGGCTGGTTCTAGAATGTATAGAATGTACGGTTCATTCCTTAATAGAGTAATAGAATTTAATTACATATAATCATAGAGATCCTAAGTCACTGGTTCTCTCATTTAACATCGCATTCTGGTCCTTCGAGCTATCTTAGATTTAATTATTATTTTGAATTCACAGAATTATATATTTATTAGTATTATACTAGAGCCAGATTTCCCCACAGTAGTAATAAAACTCCCAAGCGGGCTCTGGATACCCTATGGCTCATAGTCCCAAACCTGTAACCGTGCACACAGCCACCACACCTACCAACCGGTGACACATATTTAAACCTCTAAGAAACCTGGACTCTCTCTTATAAAACATCACCAAAGACTGCATTACTCCTCTACCCTATCTTGGAACCCTGACACCAGGTAATGATGGCTTATCTGACTGTAAGGCCAGAGAAAACCCTCAGTAAGCAAGGTCTGGTCGTCAACGATCCACCTCCCCTCAAGTCAAGATGGCGCCCACCTCTCTTGCGTCATCGTCACTTTATACTCTAATATTTACATTTGCAATCAAACCCTTTATTGACTTTATTTACCATATTCCCTTTGCATGCTGTTTGATTGAGTCCATTTTTCCCTCACATAGTTTGGCTATTCCAGTTCACATTATTCCTTAGAATCTCCAGCTGAGAAGGCACTACTTTGCTGGGCGGAGTATTACTGGTGACTCGCGGCCTCCCAGATATCAGCATTAGATTTATTCCTGTCAAACACTGCCCACTGTGTCCACCAACAATTTATAATTGAAACTAACCTCCACAGGAGGTGAGGTTCGTAACAAAGACCTCCTGAAATTTCTTATTGAGCTCCTCGCACACCTTGTCATTTGTAGTGAATTCGTCTGCTTCTATCCTCAGTTTCATTACCTGTTCCTTCACTAATGTTTTTCTCCTAATGTGGCTGTGCAACAATTCAGGTTGAGTCATTGACTTGCTTACTATGTCATTTTCATATTGTCTTTCTGCCTCTCTTCTCATCCTGATGGATTCATTCCTCGTATCTTTTTCTGCTCACTAGTGTCCTATTATTTCTGTAGTTTCTCCACGCCGTTTTACTTATTTGCTTTGCTAGCTTACATCTCTGATTAAACCATGGGTTTCTCGTCTGCATTTCATTCCTTTGTTTTTGGACTGGGACGAACGTGTCTGCTGCCTCCTTACACTTTTGTGTGATGTAGTCCATCATGCCTTAGGATTTCTTTCCTCTGAGCTTTGTTTCCCAAGTTATATCTGTTAGGAATTTTCTTATCTCCTCATACTTTCCCTTTCAGAATGCCAGCCTTTTGTTTTCTGGGCCCTTCATTGAGTATATTAACCCTTCTTCGACCAGATACTCAAACATCAGTATGATGTGATTGCTCATTCTCACAGGGCTTCAAAACCGATGTCCCTTATGTCAGAGTCGTTCAAAATGAAGACTAGGTCGAGTCTCACTGGTTCATCGTTGCCTCTCATTCTTGTGGGTTCCCTGACATGCTGACTTTACAAAATTTCCTTACAGCCACTTCCAACAGTTTTGCTCTCTATGTTTCCTCCTCTCCATGTGGTTCCTTGTTTTCCCTCTCTATCTTTCCATTATGAAGTCCTCCCATGATGAGCCAAAGATGACAGGGTAATCAAAAGCCAAATGACAAAGATGACTGTGAACCCCCCCTGATGATTACCCCCATAGTGTGTGGGTGTGTGTATTCACCTAGTTGCAGGGATTGAGTTCTGTCTCTTTCGGCCCGCCTCTCAGCTGTCAATCAACTTTTTATATTTTTTTTCACACACGCACACACACATACACATAAAGGAAGCAGGCCGTAACAGCTGTCTAACTCCCAGGTACCTATTTACTTCTAGGTAACAGGGCATTACGGTGAAAGAGACTGCCCATTTTCATTTCCGCCTTCGCTGGGATCGAACCCCCGGACCACAAGATTATGCATCCAGCGTGCTGTCCACTTAGATACCAGCGCCCCGCAACGTGTGTGTGTATTCATCTAGTTGTGCTTGCGGGGGTTGAGCTCTGCTCTTTCGGCCCGCCTCTCAACTGTCAATCAACTGTTTCTACTACTACTTTTTTTCCACCCCCCCCAGGAAGCAGCCGTGACTGCTTACTAACTCCCAGGTACCTATTTACTGCTAGGTAACAGGGGCATAGGGTGAAAGAAACTCTGCCCATCGTTTCTCGCCGGCACCCGGGATCGAACCCGAGACCACAGTATCACGTGTGCAGCATGCTGTCCGCTCGGCCACCGGCTCCCCAGCCGTGTATAGAACTGATGCACAGTTTGTGTGTATGTGTGTACTCGCTGATGCACAATGTGAGTGTGTGTACTCACTATTTGTGCTTGCAGGGTGGAACTCTGGCTCTTTGGTCCCGCCTCTCAACCGTCAAACAACAGGTGTACAAGTTCCTGAGCTAACTCTGCTCTATCATATCTACACTTGAAACTGAGTTTGGAGTCTGCCTCCACCACATCACTTCCTAATGCATTCTATTTGTCAACCACTCTGACACTAAAAAAGTTCTTTCTAATATCTCTGTGGCTCATTTGGGCAATCAGTTTCCAGCTGTGTCCCCTAGTGCGTGTGCCCCTTTGTGTTAAATAGCCTGTTTTATCTACCCTATCAATTCCTTTGAGAAACTTGAATGTGGTGATCATGTCACCCCCTAACTCTTATGTCTACCAGTGACGTGAGGTTTAATTCCTGTAGTCTCTCCTCGTAGCTCTTACCTCACAGCTCAGGTACTAGTCTGGTGGCAAACCTTTGAACCTTTTAAAGTTTAATCTTATCCTAGACTAGATATGGACTCCATGCTGGGGCTGCATACTCCAAGATTGGCCTGACATATGTGGTATACAAATTTCTGAATGATTCCTTACACAGGTTTCTAAACGCCGTTCATATGTTGGCCAGCCTTGAATATGCCGCTGATGTTATCCTCTTGATATGTGCTGCAGGGGACAGGTCTGGAGTGATATCAACCCCCAAGTCTTTTTCTTTCTCAGACTCTTGAAGAATTCATCTCCCAATTGAAACTATGTATCTGGTCTCCTGCTCCCTACACCTATCTTCATTACATTACATTTGATTGGGTAAACTCTAACAACCATTTATTCGACCATTCCTTCAGTTTGTTTTGGTTCTCCTTGAAGCCTTAAGCTGTCCGCCTCTGTCTTAATCCTTCTCATAATTTTGGCCATCGGCAGCAAACATTGGAGAAATGAGCTTACCCTCCGGGAGATCATTTATCAATATATATATATATATATATTAATATATATATATCTATATATTATTATATAATATAATATATATATATATTAGATACATATATATATATATATAATATGTATATATATATATATATATAATATATATATATATAATATATATATATATATATATATATATATATATTATGTGACGGTAAAGTAGTGGAGTATGGTGTTCGGCAGTCTTCCACTGGCAGATGTCAAAGCCAGGCCACATATAAAAAGTAAAAAAAAAAGGAAAAAAAGAATGACTGCTTGTCTGATAATCTGTGGTAAGGTAAGGGAAGAGACACGAAACACAAATAATAAACAATGAAATTTAATTACTCTAGAAAACAAAGTAAATAAAGACAATTCCTTGGCTGAGCAACGTGCAAGATAACAAGTGAAAAATAACTAAACATAAAAATGAATTACGTTAACAGGAGGACAATATGAAACAAAGTGAAATACAATAATGGTTAATATAAAAATGGTGCTGGGAATATATGCGCTAGCTATAAACCGCTATTTGATCACACGAGGTGAATCAACTAGGTGTTCACAGCTTAAGAGCACAAGATATTCTGATGGTGGTACTGCAAGTCGACCCCGACATTGCCTTGGCGTGGAACGTGGTTGGTGCAGGGCTGGAGTGGCGTGTTCTCGAACGGCCAATGAGAATGCAGGAAGGCCGGCAACTCGGTAGTTTGAGACTGGGACTGCAGCAGTTGAAGGTCGGCGCGGAGACCAGGTGTGCAGGAGAGGGGGGAGGGGGAGTGCAGGTGCGTGTGGCTGTCTTGATATATACGTTTAAGCTACTGTAAAACGTATCTTGAATGTAGCTGGGAACGTGATGTATATAGGGAAGAGCAGGCTAAATCTCTTGGAAGAGATTATCGTCACAACTCTCCCCCGAAGCCTGCGGTTCCGGTGTAGTCACGTTCTCGGGAGGTAGAGTGGTAGGTGGAGCTGCCTCTACCTCATGAACTCTGGAGAGGGCGTCGGCGATGATGTTATCAGGCCCCTTGATGTAACAATTTTCAGATTGAAGCCTTGAAGATATAAAGCCCATCGCAGCAGACGTTGGTTATTGAATTGGGCTTGATGTAGGAAACGTAGAGGATTGTGGTCCGAATAGATGGTAGTGGACCTAGCACCTTGCAGATATGGTGCAAAGTGTTGCAAGCTCAGGACGATGGAGAGGAGTTCCTTCTCTATAGTGCTGTAGTTTTTCTGATGAGGCTTCAACTTGTAGCTGTAGTAGCTGACAGGTAGAACCTCCTCGCCTCGTTGCTGCATTAAGACACTCCCGATGCCGGTACCACTGGCGTCGACATGGAGGATGAAAGGCTTCTTGGTATCTGGTGAGGCGAGAATAGGATTAGAACAGAGGAGGAATTTGAGTTGTTCGAAAGCAACGGTTTGCTCCCTGGTCCAATTATACCGTTGCTTGGGACTGGTTAAGGTGATTAAGGGTGTTGCAACAGTGCTAAAGTTCCTCACAAACCTACGGTAATAAGAAGCAAGACCAAGGAAGCGCAGGAGCTGCTTCCTGGTAGTAGGCTGTGGATACTCTCTGATGGCTTGAGTGTGGATATTTAACGGAGCCAGGCTGCCACTCCCTATAACATGACCCAGATACCGCACTTTACCTTTGGCAAAAGTGGACTTGCCCAGATTGATGGTGAGGCCGGCTTTCAGGAGCTTGGTGAACAATCGTTGCAGCTGGAGCAGGTGTTCGCTCCAGGTGTTGGATGCTACAACGATATCATCCAAATAGGCGTAGGTGTTGTCCAAGCCCTGGATGACGCGGTTGACAGCTCTCTGAAAGGTGGCCGGGGCATTGCAGAGTCCAAAGGGAAGCCGGTTATATCTGAAAAGTCCGAAAGGGGTGATGAAGGCAGACAGTTCTTTAGCTCGCTCCGTTAAACACACCTGGTAATAGCCCTTGAGTAAGTCCACCTGGGACAGGTAGCGGGCATTACCAATGGCGTCAAGGATGTCGTCAATCCTAGGTAATGGGTATGCATCTTTGACGGTGACTTGTTGAGTTTCCTATAATCCGTACAAAGCCTGATCTTACCGTGAGGTTTGGGTACCAAGATACATGGTGAGGCCCAGGGGGACTCACAGGGGGTAGCCAGTCCATGGTCCAAGAGGTACTGTACCTCAGCACGCATGACTTCCGTCTTGCTAGGGCTGATTCGGTAGAATGGTTGGCGAATCGGCCGGGTGTCAGGTAGCAGTTGGATGTCGTGCCGAGTCACAGTACACTCTTGGGGATCATCTCGAAACAACTCCTGATGTTCTCTGATGAGTTTGATGAGTGAAGCACTATTATCGTCCTGAAAGTGATTGTGATGTCAGTAAGGATTTCCGAATTAGAAAGCGCTGTCTCAGTGTCAGTGCTTTCGGAAGGAGAAGCAGGGAAGGTCTCACTGTGGCTGTATGGACCTGTAAAGGTGGTGTAGTTGGTTAGCACAGTGGGAGGAACACCATGGTAAAGTTTGAGCAGGTTGATGTGGCACAGCTGGGTCTTCCGCCGCCTATCGGGGGTCTCGAGAACGTAGTTGAAGTTGTTCCGGCACTCCTTAACACGGTAGGGTCCTGAAAACCTGTTTTGTAAAGGAGAACCTGGGATAGGGAAATAGGCAAGAACTAAGTCTCCCGGTTTAAACTTCCTTACTTGGCAGTGCTGGTCGTAACGAGTCTTCATCCTCTCTTGGGCTTTCTGTAGGTTGTTGCTGGCAAAGGAATGGACCCTCTCTAGAATGTGTCGGAGGTTTTGAAGAAACTGGGGCACATTCTGATGCTCACTGAAGGTGGCATCACGTAGAGAATCCTTGAAAGCCTTGAGAGGTGTACGGCACTTACGTCCGTAGAGCATCTCATAAGGAGATACTCCTAGTGACTCGTTGGGAAGACTTCTGAAAATACACATGATGAGATCAAGTTGCCTATCCCAATCCTTTGAGGTCTCATTACAAAACTTTTTAAGAGTGCCTTGATAGTCTGATGACTACGTTCAAGAGAACCCTGTGAAGCAGGATGATAGGGGCTGGACAGTACCTGTTTGATGTTGAACTCCTCCAGAGTCCGTTTGAAGAGATCACTGGTGAAGTTGGTGCCACAGTCGCTCTGAATCTCCCTCGGAAATCCATACTGGGTGAAGATTTTCAGTAAATTCTTCACCACTGTAGCAGCCGTAATATTTTTCACTGGAACTGCTATCGGGAATCTGGTGGTAGGACACAGGATGGTTAAGATATAGGCGTTGCCGGCACTGGTCCGAGGCAAAGGACCAACACAGTCAATAATAAGTCTGTGGAACGGTTCCTCAGGCACCTGGATGGGTGTCAGTGGTGCTCTGGGAATTGAAACGTTTGGTTTACCTGCCTTCTGACACACGTGGCACAGTTTGACATGTTGCTTTACATCATTAACCATACCTGGCCAGTAGTAGTCTTGTCGAATCCCATGGTAAGTCTTGTTAAACCCGTAGTGTGATAGTGCTCCGTGGGCCAGGTGTAGAATCGTGGGCCGCAGGCTGGTAGGAATCACTAGTTGTTCAACGTTTGCCCAATCGTCCTCCTCCTTCAGTTTACTGGGTCTGTATCTGCGATAGAGTAACTCGTTCTCCAAGAAGAACCCAGGAATACTGTCGGATTGAGTCTCAGCCTGAAAGAATAATGGTGTCAAGGTAAGATCTTCCCTCTGTAACTTACGGAACTCCAAAGCGGTCAGATTAGGGGGTAGTTTCGAAGGGTCTTGAGGGACAGCGGTAGCAGTAGAGTCAGCTGGCTGTGGTCGTGCAGCTTGAGCACGGGTGGTCACCATAACAGGAGGAGAAACTTCATCACTCTCTTGAACCTTTGCTGGAACATGCTTAAAAATCGGATTATCCAACACAGAGTTACCCACCTGGGGTTGTCCTTGACGATCAGGTTGGTCGGTTGCAGGTCTTCTGCCAAGTCGTTGCCCAGGAGAAGTTGCACTCCAGGCATGGGAAAAGGCTTTTCCCTGACGGCGACTTGGACTTCACCGGTCACGAAGGGACAATCCAGGTGGACTCTGGCGAGAGGATAAGGAGTAGTAGCAGTAAGGTCAGTGATGAATACAGTCTCTCCTGTGTAGGCGACGTTGGGCACAGCTGATTTCAAGACGATCGATTGAAGAGCCGCTGTGTCCCTCAAGATCTTAAGTCCAAAACGTCCCTCAGAATCTGAACCGTGGGTAGAGATAGTTCCTGGATACAGATGTTTGCTAAAGAGAGACAGATCATTAACATGAACACCAATATTCATTACAGGCTTACCGGACTTAGGGGGAGTAGGTTTGGGCTTAGTGTATTCTGTGTTACCTTTAGATTGGGACTTACCACATTTTTCTATGGTATGTCCATAGAGTCGACAATACCTACAGTACAGTTGAGAGGTACCTTGATCTGGGCTCACTTTCTCGTAACTGTACCAAGACTTCTTACTGGTAGGTTGTTCTGGTGTCAGCCGGTGGATGAGGCTGTAAGTGTCAGCTGACTTCGCGCATTTCACCAAATCGGTCTCTTCCTTATCTGCTAAGTATAGGCGGACAGGAGGAGGTACACGCCTCAAGAATTCTTCAACCAGCATGAGGTTGACAAGCTCTGGAAAAGTAGAGACATGTGCTGCCTCCAGCCATTTCATGAAATATCTCCGTTTGGTGTTAGCAAATTCTAAGAAGGTGGTGGTACTTGCCTTTACGTAGTCACGGAACTTTCGTCGGTAGCTTTCGGTGGAGAGAAGGTAGGCGTCCAACACAGCTTGCTTCAGGGTGGTGTAGTCGTTTTCAGATGCCAAAGTGCTGAGTGTGACTGCTGCTCTACCTGTTAGATGTACTCGGAGAAGGGTAGCCCATTGGTCGTCAGGCCAACTAAGTTGATTAGCAAGGGTCTCAAAAGTAGTGAAAAAAACATCAACCTCCGTTTCTATGAACGGTGGCATTAACTTACTTGCATGGGAGACATTGAAACTTGGAGGAAGACTAGCTGCAGCTTGCTGGAGTTGAGCTTGGTGTGTAGCGTCCATCGTGAGTTCTCGGCCATGACATTCTAGAGCTGTTTCTGCCTGCCGTTTGTCGTGTTCACGTTGCATCTCTAGTTGTTGTCGTCGTGTTTCAAGTTGTACTTTTTCACGCTCTTTGAATAAGGCCAACTCACGTTCTTGCTGTCCTTGAGGAGTAGGGCCTCCCTTTCACTTTCTTCTTTCCGGATGGCAGCTGCTTCTTGGCCAGGGCCGCCTCACGGCCCTCACTGCAGAAGGCCTATTGGCCCATATTTCTTGATGTTCTATATTGGAGCGGAGTCTTTAAGTGGGTAGGAATAGTTGTGTATATCACAACTATATCCTACCCACTTCAAGACTCCGCTCCAATATAGAAACATCAAGAAATATGGGCTAATAGGCCTTCTGCAGTTCTATCTGTTACCCAACTTCTGCAAATCTATACCCATTGTTCCGTGTTCTGTGTTTTGTTGAAAGTTTGTTTTTCACCCCACTATTGTATTACATCACCTCATCCAAATGCAGGTATAAGAGCCAATGCTGTTTCAATCATAAGTTAAGTGTGAATAAACTAAAGTCTTTGATAATGTAATAAGTTTTACGAAACGCGCTCAGTGTCGCGTCTGACTAGAAATAAAAATGAATTTTGGAGAATTGATTTTTCATTTACCGTCACCAGTAAAAAGAAACATAAGGAAAGTCGAGAAAATTTGTGTTAGATTTATTAATCTTACTTTTCGGTCATATTTAATAACATATGTCTACAGGAAAGACTGCTACCAAAATATACTATATATATATATATATATATATATATATATATATATATATATATATATATATTATATATATTACATATATATATATATCCTATCTGTACCAACAGCCTTTCTCATATCCAGATCCAACAGGTATCTCTTGACCTCATCTCTCGTAATTTCGAACCCTTTCAAGGCCGCCTGGTTTACTTCTCCCTCTCCTAGCCCAGTGACCTCATCTTGTTCTATTGTGAAGACCTCCTGGAGCCATTTGTTGAGTTCTTCACTCATCTCTTTGACATTCTCTGTATACCTGTCCTCTCCTGTTCTAAGTTTCACTGTTGTTTTCCTCCTGATGAGACTGTGGAGTAGCTTTGGTTCGGTCTTTGCTTGCTATATCATTTTTATAATTTTTCTCTGCTTCCCTTCTCACACTAACATACTCAATCTTAGTTCTCTGGTATCTCTCTCTGCTTTCTGGTGTTATGTTATTCCGTAAGTTCCTCCACGCCCTTTTGTTCAGTTCCTTTGCTTCCATACAGGCCCTCTAAACCATAGATTCATCTTTTGCTTCTCAGATTTTTCCTTTTGGGTCGGGATGCACCAGTTTATTGCCTCTGACACTTTTGGGTGACATAGTCCATCATATCTTGTACAGACGTAGCTCTGTGGTCTGTGTCCCAAGGTATTTCCCTTAGGAAACTTCTCATCTCCTCATAATTCCCTTTTTCGGTATGCCAGCCTTTGGTTCCTAGTTCTTTTTTTTGGAGATAAATCTTAGCTCTACCAGGTACTCAAAGATAAATAGGCTCTGATCACTCATTCCCAAGGGTGCTTCCCATCTTATTACTTCCTGTATAACCACTCATGTAGGGTAAATATCAGATCGAGCATGGCTGGTTCCTCTTCCCCTCATAGTCCTTGTTGTTCCTTGATGTGTTGGCTTAGAAAGTTTCTTGTTACCACGTCC
>WNGS01131668.1:0-10209 GCA_020271785.1 Procambarus virginalis
ATTCTAAACAAGCCACAGGACGTAGTATACCACACAATTGAATAGATCGATTACTAATGACCCAAAGTGGATAACAAAGATTTGAAGAATCTTATAGGTAAAAAGAGAGCTTGGTACAAAAGGATTAAAAATGGGGAGGTCACTTTAGAACAGGAATTCGTACAACTAGTTAGAAATGTTAAAAAAGAGATAAGGAAAGCAAAAAGAAACTATGAAGTTCGTATAGCAGGGCAAGCAAAGACAAATCCTAAAGGGTTTTTTCAGTTATATCGAACTAAGACTAGGGAAAGGATAGGTCCATTAAAAACTGAGACAGGTCAAATAACAGATAGTGATGAAGAGATGAGTAGTATTTTTAAAATATTTTGTATCTGTATTTACTAAAGAGGAACTTAACAATATGCCTTCAGCCAACAAGTCTATGTGGGTGGGGACGAGGACAGGTTGACGAGTTTAGCAGTTACCAGGGAGGATGTTCTTAAACAAATAGTAAAACTCAAACCAAACAAATCCCCAGGGCCGGATGAAGTGTTTGCCAGAGTGCTGAAAGAATGCAAAGAGGAGCTTTGTGACCCACTGTCAATCATATTTAATAAATCAATAGAGTCAGGCAGAGTGCCAGAGTTTTGGAAAGTTGCTAATGTGATACCAGTTTTAAGAAAGGAGATAGATCACTTGCGTCTAACTATCGACCAATTAGCCTAACGTCTATTGTGGGAAAGTTACTCGAATCTATAATAGCAAATAAAATTCGTCTTCATCTTGAAAAAAAATAATAATATGAGTCGCAACATGGTTTTATAAATGGCCGTTCATGTTTAACAAATTTGTTATCTTTTTATTCTAGCATAGTTGAGGCAGTTGATAGTGGTAAGGATTGTGATGTTGTGTACCTTGACTTTAGCAAAGCTTTCGATACAGTGCCACATGAAAGACTGATTAAAAAGATAGAGGCTCATGGTATTGGGGGTGCTATATTAAGCTGGATTAGGGCATGGCTATACCAAAGGAAACAGAGTTAGTATAAATGGAGTCAAGTCAGAGTGGGAAAATGTTGTAAGTGGAGTGCCTCAAGGCTCTGTCTTGGGACCTCTGTTGTTTATAATATATATAATGATTTAGATTCAGGTTTGAGTAGCAACATTTGCAAATTTGCCGATGATACGAAAATCGGTAGGGAAATTAATTCGGAGGAGGACTCTATCACTTCAAGTTGATCTAGATAGGGTTTTGAAATGGTCAAAGGACTGGAGATGCAGTTTAATGCTGATAAATGTAAAGTTCTGAGGTAGGTAATGATGATAGAGTTACAAGATACGAGCTAGATGGTGTTGAGATTGCGAAGTCGGATTGCGAAAGGGATCTGGGAGTTATAATTAGTAAGAATTTAAAACAAAAGGATCAATGCATAAATGTTCGTAATAAGGCAAATAGGACACTCGGATTTATTAATCGCAGCGTAAGTAACAAGACACCTGGTGTGGTTCTCAAGCTATATCTTGCTCTGGTTAGGCCCCATTTAGATTATGCAGTTCAGTTTTGGTCGCCATATTATAGAATGGATATAAATTCACTTGAACGTGTCCAGCGTAGGATGACTAAGTTAATTCCCCAAATTAGAAATCTTTCATATGAAGAAAGATTAACAAAGCTTAATTTGCATTCACTGGAAAGGCGAAGAGTTAGGGGTGACATGATAGAGGTTTACAAGTGGATGAATGGACATAACAAAGGGGATATTAATAGGGTATTGAAAGTATCAACACAGGACAGAACGCGAAACAATGGGTATAAATTGGATAAGTTTAGATTTAGGAAAGACTTGGGTAAATACTGGTTCAGTAACAGGGTTGTTGATTTGTGGAACCAATTGCCGCGTAACATTGTGGAGGTGGGGTCCCTCGATTGTTTCAAGCATGGGTTGGACATGTATATGAGTGGGATTGGGTGGTTATAAATAGGAGCTGCCTCGTATGGGCCAATAGGCCTTCTGCAGTTGCCTTTGTTCTTATGAATGGATGCAATTGTGAATGGATGGGTTGAAGATCTAAGATTGTGCATTTGTGGAAAATAGATGTTAATTAATGGATGGTTTGTGAAATAGATAGGTTGTTGGATGGATGGACTTAATGAATATTTTTGTGAATGAATAGGTTGGTGGGTGGAAATGTTGGTGAAATTATGTTTTTGTGCATGGATGGGATGGTGAATGATGGGTTGGAGGATGTATGGGATGGTGAAAGAAGGATTTGAGGGCTGGATGGATTGTTGGATGTATTAGTTTTGAATGGATGAGTAGGTGAATGGATGGATTCTTAGATGGATAGGTTTGTGGTTTGATGGATTTGTGAATGAATGGTTTGGAAGTCATGGTGAATGATTGGTGGATGGATGGGTTGTTAAATGTATATAATGATAGATGGATGGTGTTACGGCCTGCACGAGCCAGTAATTGGGTTATTTCTGCTTAATGGGCCTTAGACCCTCTTCTTCTATGATCCCACCCCAAGTTAATGGTACGTTACCAAGAATTGGCGGTAGCAAGTAATTGTGCAAGGAATAACGGGGGATAAACAAGATGCAATAACCCTTCACCAATATATCATTTATCGAAGTATAACTACACTTATGTACACTGTATTACTTCACCCAGGACACTCAATATATCTGCAGTGTTCTTTAAATCCCGGCGAGTTCATTATTTTCAAGTACACATCGTATACGCTCAATGGTAATCACCAGCGAGTTCACGTTCTTTAACATAGGCGAGTCCCTCACCGTATCATCACGATGTCCCAATAACCCACATCTGCTCTCCAGAAACACACTGGCAGAGCTTCAGCAACACGTTGACAGGGGTCACAAATAATACGCCCATGGGTCACCACTAACACCCCGGCTATACGCTAGGAGCACTTCTTAGCAGACAGCTAATACTGTCGTCTTGTATCTCCTCTTGGCCCAATCCCGGGTACGTCGTTTGCGTATGTGAAAAAATATTTTTCACATACGCAAAATCAAAATCCAAAACCTCTACCAGTATTGGACCGTTAATTACAAATGAAGGTACGTACACAGAGGACGACAAAGAGATTAGTGAAATTCTAAGAAGCCAGTATGAGGCTATGTTTAGCACACCAATAAACAACATGAAAGTTGATGACCCAGACATCTTCTTTATGAATGACATTCAAGCTGCAGATAATATAACTGATATTACCACAAACTCGGAAGATTTTGAAAGAGAAATTGACAATATGCCTATGCACTCAGCTCCGGGGCCCGACTCATGGAATTCAATATTCATAAAGAAATGTAAAGTACCAGTAGCGAGAGCACTCAGCGTAATATGGAGAAAGAGCCTGGATACAGGGGAGATACCAGCAGCACTTAAATCTGCAGATATAGCTCCGTTGCACAAGGGGGGGAGTAAAGCCTTGGCAAAAAATTATAGGCCAGTTGCACTAACATCACACATAATAAAAGTGTTTGAAAGAGTGATTAGGAATCAAATTTCTAGTTTTATGGAAAACAATGAATTGCACAACCCAGGACAACATGGATTTAGAGCGGGAAGATCCTGTCTGTCACAGTTACTCAACCACTATGACAAAATCACAGAAGCCCTAGAAGAAAAGCAAAATGCTGATGTTGTGTACACAGACTTTGCAAAGGCGTTCGACAAATGTGACCATGGGGTGATAGCTCACAAAATGAGGTCAATGGGAATAACTGGAAAAGTAGGACGCTGGATACTCAATTTCCTGTCGAACAGAACACAAAGAGTAACAGTCAATCAGATAAAATCGAGTCCAAGCGATGTTAAAAGCTCTGTACCTCAAGGTACAGTCCTTGCACCACTACTGTTCCTTATTCTCATATCTGATATAGACAAAAATACACGTCACAGCTTCGTGTCGTCCTTTGCAGATGACACAAAAATCAGCATGAAAATTACCTCTGCTGAAGACATTTAAAAACTACAAGCAGATGTCAACAAAGTTTTCGATTGGGCAGCAGAAAAATAACACGATGTTTAACAGTGATAAATTTCAGGTACTCAGGTACGGCAAAAATGAGGATCTGAAACATAATACAGGGTACAAAACACAATCAAATCTTCCCATAGTAGAAAAACAGCATGTCAAGGATTTGGGAATAATGATGTCAGACGATCTAACGTTTAGGGAGCATAACCAAGCAAATATTGCGTCAGCCAGAAAAGTGATCGGATGGATTACGAGAACTTTCAATTCCAGGGATCATCACAATGGTTGTACTCTTCAAGTCACTTGTGTTGTCCCGTCTCGAGTACTGCTCAGTACTCACTTCCCCCTTCAGAGCAGGAGAGATTGCTGAAATAGAGGGAATACAGAGAACGTATACGGCACGCATAGACGAGATAAAGCACCTAAATTATTGGGATCGTCTCAAAGCTCTCCAAATGTACTCTCTAGAAAGGAGACGAGAGATACCAAATAATATACACATGGAAAATACTGGAGGGCCAGGTCCCAAATCTGCACAGTAAAATAACAACGTACTGGAGTGAACGATATGGAAGAAAGTGCAAGATTGATCCAGTGAAGAGCAGAGGTGCCATAGGCACAATCAGAGAGCACTGTATAAACATCAGAGGTCCGCGGTTGTTCAACATCCTCCCAGCGACTATAAGAAATATTGCCGGAACAACCGTGGACATCTTCAAGAGAAAACTGGACTGTTTTCTAAGAGAAGTTCCGGACCAGCCGGGCTGTGGTGGGTTTGTGGGCCTGCGGGCCGCTCCAAGCAACAGCCTGGTGGACCAAGCTCTCACAAGTCGAGCCTGGCCTCGGGCCGGGCTTGGGGAGTAGAAGAACTCCCAGAACCCCATCAACCAGGTATCAACCAGGTATGTCGTTCTACACAGTCACTGCATAAGTACAACAGCTAACACACTGTCTACTACTGACGTTGGCCACTTGTCCTCTCCCAGGACAAGTCAGGAGTTCGGGACAGCCCAAGGTGAACTGTTTTCCACAGTGCAATAGATCCTCCACGTCACCACTGTGCACATAATAGTCATTAGCCAGGCAGAAAGTGCACAAGGAAAACATAAGATGTTCACCTTTCACCGGGGAACTGTGAAATGTAATCGGATGCACAATCCAGATATCGTTGATATAGTTACTTCACTCACCAGAGGTCATCATCACCGACCTCACCTCCTAACTGAGGTACGAAACAGGAGCCTTTCACAGACGCCACACCTCCGCCAACATATGGCGTTGTCTTCGTCTCACTTAATGCCTTGGAGTTGGAGTGCAGGTCCATAGATGGCGTTGATATCGCCACTCCTCACTCTACAGAGAGCGTTGATATCGTAATCGATGGGATGGTGGAAGGATGGGTAGTTAAATGGATGGGTTGTTGAATGGATCGGTTAGAGATTTGATGGGCTGGTGAATGTATTGGTTGGTGGTTTAATGGGCTGGTGAATGTATTGGTTGGTGGTTTAATGGGCTGGTGAATGGATGGGTTGTTGAATTGATGTGTTGGCAGATAGATGTTTTAGTAACTGGATGGTTGATGAATGGATGATGGCTTGGTGTGTGAATGGTTTTGTGAATGGATGTGACGGTGAGTAGATGGGCAAGTACATGGATGGGTTGTTAAATAGATCGGTTGAATAGGCTGTTGAATGTATTGGTTGTGGATGCATGCGATTGTGAAACTATGAGTAGTTGAATTCATGGGTTTGGGAACTAATGGGAGGGTAAATTGATGGGATGGTGAACTGATGAGTTGGTGAATTAATGAAATGGTGAACTGATGGTTGTTGAACTGATGGGTTGGTGAATTGCTGGGTTGTTGAATTAATGGGATGATGATTTGATGTGTTGGTGAATTGGTGGGTTGATGTGTGTAGGGTTTTGTGACTAAAAGAATTGGTGAAAGAATGGTTTTTGGGTGAATGTGTCGGTAAATAGATGGGAAAGTAGATGGATGGGTTGGTGAATAGATGTGTTGGCGAATGGATGGCATTGAGAACGCATGACAAAGCGAATGGATGCGAAGTTAGGTGGACGGAGATGGTGATTCGATTGGATGATGAATGAATAGGTTAGTGAATGGATAGTTCCATGAAAACATGAGTTAGTGGATGGATGGATTGGTGGATAGTATATTTGGTAAATGGTTGGGTTTGTTCATTAACGGATTGGTGGAGGGATGGATTGATGGATGAAAAAGTTGGTATATGTAAGAGATGGAAAATGTAGGGGGTTGGTACATTGATGGGTTGATGAATGGATGTGTTGGTGAATGGATTAGGTTGTAAATTGATGGGTTGATATAAGGATGAGTTGGTGAATGGATGAGGTGTTCAATGGATGGGTTGATGGATGAACATTTTGGTTTATGGATGGGTTGTTGAATGAATGGGTCGGTGAATGGATGAGCTGGTGAATAGTTGAACGAGTTGCTGAATGAATTAGGTTGTTAATGGAGGATTAATGGACGTATTGGTTGATAAATGGATGAGTTGATGAATGTGTGGGGTGGTAAATGGATGGTTTAGTAAATGAACAGTTTGTTGAAAGGATTGGATGGTGGAAGAATATGTTGTTGAAGGGATGGGTTTGTGGATGAATAAGTTGTTGAGAATGAATTGAATGAGCTGGAGAATGTATATGATGGTGGATGAATGGGTTGGTGAGTGGTTAGATTGTTGAATTGATGGGTCTGCGAATTGACGGAAATGATGTAATTAGAGCTGATGATACAATACTGACACTAACTGTCACCAGTGTTCTTGGTGTGTCACCAGCTCTAGTGGACTGTCACCAGTGTTCTTGGTGTGTCACCAGCTCTAGTGGACTGTCACCAGTGTTCTTGGTGTGTCACCAGCTCTAGTGGACTGTCACCAGCTCTAGTGGACTGTCACCAGTGTTCTTGGTGTGTCACCAGCTCTAGTGGACTGTCACCAGTGTTCTTGGAGTGTCACCAGCTCTAGTGGACTGTCACCAGCTCTAGTGGACTGTCACCAGTGTTCTTGGTGTGTCACCAGCTCTAGTGGACTGTCACCAGCTCTAGTGGACTGTCACCAGTGTTCTTGGTGTGTCACCAGCTCTAGTGGACTGTCACCAGTGTTCTTGGTGTGTCACCAGCTCTAGTGGACTGTCACCAGTGTTCTTGGTGTGTCACCAGCTCTAGTGGCTGTCACCAGTGTTCTTGGTGTGTCACCAGCTCTAGTGGACTGTCACCAGCTCTAGTGGACTGTCACCATCTCTAGTGGACTATCACCAGTGTTCATGGTGTGTCACCAGCTCTAGTGGACTGTCACCAGTGTTCTTGGTGAGTCACCAGCTCTAGTGGACTGTCACCAGCTCTAGTGGACTGTCACCAGTGTTCTTGGTGTGTCACCAGCTCTAGTGGACTGTCACCAGTGTTCTTGGTGTTTCACCAGCTCTAGTGGACTGTCACCAGTGGTCTTGGTGTGTCACCAGCTCTAGTGGAGTGTCACCAGTGTTCTTGGTGTGTCACCAGCTCTAGTGGGCTGTCACCAGTGTTCTTGGTGTGTCACCAGCTCTAGTGGACTGTCACCAGTGTTCTTGGTGTGTCACCAGCTCAAGTGGGCTGTCACCAGTGTTCTTGGTGTGTCACCAGCTCTAGTGGACTGTCATTAGCTCTAGTGGACTGTCACCAGCTCTAGTGGACTGTCACCAGTGTTCTTGGTGTGTCACCAGCTGTAGTGGACTGTCACCAGCTCTAGTGGACTGTCACCAGTGTTCTTGGTGTGTCACCAGCTCTAGTGGACTGTCACCAGCTCTAGTGGACTGTCACCAGTGTTCTTGGTGTGTCACCAGCTCTAGTGGGCTGTCACCAATGGTCTTGGTGTGTCACCAGCTCTAGTGGACTGTCACCAGTGTTCTTGGTGTGTCACCAGCTCTAGTGGACTGTCACCAGTGTTCATAGTGTGTCACCAGCTCTAGTGGACAATCACCAGTGTTCATGGTGTGTCACCAGCTCTAGAGGACTGTCACCAGCTCTAGTGGACTGTCACCAGTGCTCTTGGTGCCTCACCAGCTCTAGTGGACTGTCACCAGTGGTCTTGGGGTGTCACCAGCTCTAGTGGGCTGTCACCAGTGTTCTTGTTGTGTCACCAGCTCTAGTGGACTGTCACCAGTGTTCTTGGTGTGTCACCAGCTCTAGTGGACTGTCACCAGCTCTAGTGGACTGTCACCAGTGTTCTTGGTGTGTCACCAGCTCTAGTGGACTGTCACCAGCTCTAGTGGACTGTCACCAGTGTTCATGGTGTGTCACCAGCTCTAGTGGACTGTCACCAGTGTTCTTGGTGTGTCACCAGCTCTAGTGGACTGTCACCAGTGTTCTTTGTGTGTCACCAGCTCTGGTGGACTGTCACCAGTGTTCTTGGTGTGTCACCAGCTATAGAGGACTGTCACCAGTCTTCTTGGTGTGTCACCAGCTCTAGTGGACTGTCACCAGCTCTAGTGGACTGTCACCAGCTCTAGTGGACTGTCATCAGTGTTCTTGGTGTGTCACCAGCTCTAGTGGACTGTCACCAGTGTTCATGGTGTGTCACCACTCTAGTGGACTGTCACCAGTGTTCTGGTGTGCCACCAGCTCTAGTGGACTGTCACCAGTGTTCTTGGTGTGTCACCAGCTCTAGTGGACTGTCACCAGTGTTCTTGGTGTGTCACCAGCTCTAGTGGACTGTCACCAGCTCTAGTGGACTGTCCACCACTCTAGTGAACTGTCACCAGTGTTCTTGGTGTGTCACCAGCTCTAGTGGACTGTCACCAGTGTTCTTGTGTGTCACCAGCTCTAGTGGACTGTCACCAGCTCTAGTGGACTGTCACCAGTGTTCTTGGTGTGTCACCAGCTCTAGTGGACTGTCACCAGTTTTCTTGTGTGTCACCAGTTCTAGTGACTGTCACCACTCTAGTGGACTGTCACCAGTGTTCTTGGTGTGTCACCAGCTCTAGTGGACTGTCACCAGCTCTAGTGGACTGTCACCAGTGTTCTTGGTGTGTCACACAGCTCTAGTGGACTGTCACCAGCTCTAGTGGACTGTCACCAGCTCTAGTGGACTGTCACCAGCTCTAGTGGACTGTCACCAGTCTAGTGGACTGTCACCAGCTCTAGTGGACTGTCACCAGTGTTCTTGGTGTGTCACCAGCTCTAGTGGACTGTCACCAGCTCTAGTGGACTGTCACCAGTGTTCTTGGTGTGTCACCAGCTCTAGTGGACTGTCACACAGCTCTAGTGGACTGTCACCAGTGTTCTTGTAGTCCCAGCTCTAGTGGACTGTCACCTGCTCTAGTGTGACTGTCACCAGTGTTCTGTTGTGGTCACCAGCTCTAGTGGACTGTCACCAGTGTTCTTGTGTGTCACCAGCTCTAGTGACTGTCACCAGTGTTCTTGGTGTGTCACCAGCTCTAGTTGGCTGTCACCAGTGTTCTTGGTGTGTCACCAGCTCTAGTGGACTGTCACCAGCTCTAGTGGACTGTCACCAGCTCTAGTGGACTGTCACCAGTGTTCTTGGTGTGTCACCAGCTCTAGTGACTGTCACCAGTGTTCTTGGGTGTCACCAGCTCTAGTGGACTGTCACCAGCTCTAGTGGACTGTCACCAGTGGTCTTTGGTGTGTCACAGCTCTAGTGGACTGTCACCAGTGTTCTTGGTGTTTCACCACTCTAGTGGACTGTCACCAGTGTTCTTGGTGTGTCACCGCTCTAGTGGACTGTCACCAGTGTTCTTGGTGTGTCACCAGCTCTAGTGGGCTGTCACCAGTGTTCTTGGTGTGTCACCAGCTCTAGTGGCTGTCACCAGTGTTCTTGTGTGTCACCAGCTCTGTGGGACTGTCACCAGCTCTAGTGGACTGTCACCAGTGTCTTGTGTGTCACCAGCTCTAGTGGACTGTCACCAGCTCTAGTGGACTGTCACCAGCTCTAGTGGACTGTCACCAGTGTTCTTGGTGTGTCAACCAGCTCTAGTGGACTGTCACCAGTGTTCTTGGTGTGTCACCAGCTCTAGTGGACTGTCACCAGCTCTAGTGGTCTGTCACCAGTGTTCTTGGTGTGTCACCAGCTCTAGTGGACTGTCACCAGTGTTCTTGGTGTGTCACCAGCTCTAGTGGACGTCACCAGCTCTAGTGGACTGTCACCAGTGTTCTTGGTGTGTCACCAGCTCTAGTGGACTGTCACCA
>WNGS01131674.1:0-14884 GCA_020271785.1 Procambarus virginalis
TAAAAACATAAGACATAAACTCCAACAATTACATAAGTTTGCTAGTGCTAAGTTATTGACCTCCCGACATAAGATGTAAGCACACTTTGACAAGAACATTAAGGTAAGAAAGTTTAATGTAGGAGACTTCGCCCTGGCCTATTTTCCTATCCCAAGCTCTCCATTTCAAAGTCAATTTCAGGACTTTATCGCATCAAAGAATGCAAGAACAACAACAGCAACTACATTCTAGAGACTTATGACCGGCATCGCAAGACACAACTCTGCTATATCAACGTATTCAAAATATATCAAGGTAATCCGGCACCTGTATTGTTGTCGGTACCCGCTTTTACAGAGAGGTATTCCAACAGTGACACATACCCTACTAACTCTCCATCTGAGTGTAATGATAGCATTAACACAGTGACATCTAACTGTGACATACTAAAAGATCTCCCCAAATACCTGCAACATTCTGATAATAGTTCTATGATCAGTCTAATCTCTGCCCATAAAGAACTGTTTCAAGACACTCCTCAGGAATGTACTTTAGTGCAACACGACATCCAGCATCTCCCCTGATACGATGCCCATCCGTCAGCCTTACTACCGCAACAGTTTACAGAAGAGAAGAGCTATGTTCTAGGAAGTAAAGTACCTCCTCAGCAAAGATATAGCTACACCTTGTGAGTCTCATTGGGCTTCATGCTTACTGGTTCCCAAATCCCATGGCAAGGAAAGACTGCACAGATTACTGAAAGGTAAATTTTGTTACCGTTAAGGATTCTTACCCCCTTACCTCGCACAAACGACATCTCAGATGCCATAGGTAACACTAAATTCTTGTCTTAAATATTCACCTCCTAAAGGGCTATTACCAATTAAGTCTTACTGAGCGTGCTAAAAACATCTCTGCTTTTACTACTCCTTTTGGCCTATTTAGATACAAATGCTTACCTTTTGGCTCTGCAATGCCCCAGATACCTTCCAGTGAGCTGTCAACCTCGTCATCCAAGACCTTGAAGACACATATGCCTACCTGGATGACATCGTTGTAGCGACATAATCGTGGGGAGAACATCTACACAAACTACAACGAATATTCTACAAGCTTCTCCAGGATGATCTCACCTTTAATTTGGTCAAGTCCACGTTTGCCAAAGGTAAAGTGAAATATCTTGGTAATCTTATAAGCGGTGGAAGCATAGTACCTTTGGACATACATCTTCAAGTAATTCAACAATATCCACAGCCTGCTTCTCGTAAGCATCTTATGAGATTCATCGGATTGGCGTTCTATAACCATAGGTTTTGCAAGAACTTTAGCATAGTTGCCACACCTTTAATCAACCTTACCAGCCCTAAAAGAAAATACATTTGGGTCACCTAACAATCCATTACCTTCAAATAATTGAAAACTTTGCTCTGTACGAATTCCATTATCGCCTCGCCAGATGAGAAACAACCCTTCATCCTTTATGTTGATGCCAGCAGCACCGGCATTGAGGGTGTCCAGCAGCAACAATGAGAGGGAGAAGTCCTTCCAGTCAGCTACTACAGCTACAAGCTGAAGCCTCACCAACATAATAGAAAAACAGCTACTCGCCATCGTCCTATGCTTGCAACGATATGAACACTACCTTCAAGGACACCAGCCCATCACTATCTAATCTGACCACAATCTTCTTCATTTTCTACAACAAGCTCAATTCTCCAACCAGCGTCTACTTCGTTGGGTCTTGTACCTCCAGAATTACAACTTCCAGATCTTCTACATTAAGGGATCGGGCAACATTGTTGCCGATGCACTATCTTGTGTCCATGAAGTGAAACCTACCGCTTCCAATATCCTTCCAGCATCATCATCTCAGGCAATAGGAAGCGGCTTCGGGGAGGAGCTATCACGTAAATCCCCCTTCATAGGAGTGGAACTGCTTCTTTCACTCACCTCCCATGTCTTCACACCAAAATATACTAATACAGCCGTATTAGGCTGTATATTTGTATATTATTATTATGTATGTATATTATGTAATGTATATTATTTTTGAGAATAATTCTCAAAAATAAGGGGGAGGGGAGTGTTATGATCTCAGCCCGCAGGAGAAACGAGTCTCCCTCCTTGAGAGTTATTCAGCAAGCCTGACCTAACTGGAAGGTCCAGGAATCATAGAGGCGATAATACATAAGTAAGATAGTTTGGTCGATTTTAAATAAAAATTGAGATTATGGGCAATGAACGAGGAAACAGATAAATGACTGGTTAGAAGATGTGGACAAGTTGCTGGAGGCGTGAGGCTCGCTTTGGGAGAGCCTTGACCTCACTTGAGGCCAGACTTCGCAGGGGAAAAGCCGCGCTTCGTCGAGCTCCCGCCAGAAGGGACCCCTAGCGATATTATCTCCAAGAGAAGAGAATGTGCAGACGTTCCAGCTGTGGAGTCGAGCTGAGGACGTGCGGTCTCAAGTCCTGGACGGCGAGGAAAGAGTATTTAAGCCGCCCAGTGACAGTTTTGTGGGCTGTGGGAAGCGCCCTGGTCAGACTCGTCAGAGGGAGGAGCGCCCTCGACCAGATATTCTGTGGTAAGCCCGATTTAAACCAGTTCATAGTGATTAGTTGTAATTGGTCGTGTGCCCAGCGACAGTAGCAATGTTTATTTACAAGTTAAACATGTTTTGGTAAGGCAGAAAGCCTGAAATAAGAGAGTAGAGTGGGAGGAGCGCGGAGCGACATCCGTCTTCTCTGAGCGCTGGCGGGCAACTGAAGCAGCCCGGCTCCTGAGGGAGGAGGCCCCTCCCAGCGTGAGTGAGGCTCGCCAAGCGAGGTGGCGCATGGACCCACCCACGGGGGAGTCCACTCTCACTAAATGTAGAAGACAGATAGAGATTGGAGGCAAAGCTATTGTGTGATTAATTTTGTTTATGTGTTAAAGGGGAAACATTTTATTGGAGTGCAAATGGGTTGCAGGTTTGTCCTTTGGGGAAGAAGTTGCTGAGGACTTCGAAGCCAGCACAGAGGGAGTGGTTGATGAGACTCCAAGGCAGGGAAGGAGAGGCCCTCGAGCTGTGAGGAGAAGCAGTGAGGAGGAGTGTCACGTGCTTCTGCAGAGGTGGTGAAGTGCCACAGTTATTCGAGGAAACTTTATGGTGCAGCAGCCAGGAGAGCTGTGGATGATCCTAATAGGAGTAGGGAAGCACTATAGTTGTTCAAGGAATCTTCATGGTAGCAGCTTGGAGGAGCTGCAGAGGATCCTGGTGTTTAAGCCCTGAGGAACTGAAGTTGTCAGGGTAGTGAAATAGTTCTAAATGATCACTTGTATGGAGGTGAGAGTATTTGTCATTAGCGTGAACGACGCAGTGAGAGGTGAGTGATCGTTTGCCATTTATGTGCCAAGAAGTGTATATTGAAGTTTAGAGCTACAGACGTAGGCAGGAGTACCTACAGATATATATGTATTCTAAGACTGATAGAATGGTCGATTGATTCGTTGTGTGGCACGGATCATTTATACTGACACATATATATATATATATGTATGTTATTGCATTCAAATGCTGATTTGCCTTATGTGTTATAGGTATATATATATGTATACATTCTCTTGATGGTAGTGTAACATTATATTGTAAGACTTAATCTACTTGAGGAGGTTGATATATTAGGTAATACCAAGAGATAGGATACCACTTAGCAAGCTGAGGATAGAGTTCTGATGGTGTTGGAGTGCAACCTGATTATAATAGTACAGAGTATTGGATTCATCATTATTATTATATGCATGCGTGTATTGCATATGTACTTCGTCCAGTAAATGTATCCAATTTGCTGGTGTTTGCACTTGTCCAGTGAGGCTTCCCAGGAAATAGTAAAGAAGGAGAGAGAGAGCAAGAAACAGGAACCACTGCTGTGGACAGGGTAAGACAGAAGTCTAGTAAGACAAAGGGGATTGAGGAGGTCATATTCCATAAGGAGAGAGTGGGGAGTCCCAGCGGCTCGAGTGGGTGTGTGCACGTGACAACAAGGCTGCGTGTTGGAGCCGCATCCCCTAAACGTGTGATGTTGAGCCCCTCTCCAAGAGCCAGAAGTGCCTAGTGTGATCTCCTAGTGAATATGAGCATTTGTCGAGTTGTGGGTTGGGTGGTCCGTCAGCGGTAACACCACACAATCCACCACCTCAACAACTTGGGGGCCTGTGTCCGGGAGAGTGAACTGACACACCACACCCTGTCCAAGAGTGGATTTGTACACCCCCTTGTTGAAATAAATACACTGTGACCGCAGGTGTATATTCTCTCTCTCGGGAAGACTCACAGGACAAGATGGATAAGGTGCAAGCAATTGTGGAATCAGGCAAGCCTGAGGACTTGGAAGGTTGCACGAGGGATCAATTAAAACAGATAGCAGAAAATTGTGGCATTAGGTTGAAAGCATCTAAAGTGGCTGGGATGAAGGATGAGATCCTTAGGCAGTTAAGAGCCAAAAGCGAAGCGGCAGAGCAAGGAGCCCAGAGAGGAGCTGAAAGTGGAAAGGAGGATGATGGGCAGGATGAAGTGAGATCCCAGGGATCGAGTAGGAGCAGCAGAGTAGCCGCAGTAGCAGGAGTAGCCGGAATAGGAGCTTGGAGAGATTCCAGTTAGAGCTCCAGATGCAGCGTGAGGAGAGACAGTTCCAGCTGGAAAAGATGAAGTTAGAACTCCAGATGAAAAATGAAGCGAGAGAAGGAGAAAGAGAAAAACCAGAATAAGGGAACTGGAGTGGAACAGGAGAAAGAAAAGGAGAAAGCNCTGACTGGCCAAGCTAGTTACCGATTTCTCTTTATTGGGATCTGTCTTTACTGCTTCCATGTGCACTTTAAAGTGTCTATTAAACAGTAATTCAGAAGGAGATTTACCAGTAGTAGAATGAACAGTTTTTCTTTGATTATATAAAAATCTACAAAGCCTTGTATTAATAGTACCTTCCGTAAACCGCTTTAACCCTTCTTTCAAGGATCTCACTGCTCTCTCTGCTAGACCATTTGAAGAAGGATTATAGGGGGCAGGTGTTACATGTTTAATACCATTTTTTCTAAAAAAAATCCTCCATTTCCACAGAAACAAAATAAGGAGCATTGTCTGAGACAATTATGTCTGGCAATCCAAAATTACAAAATGTTTTCCTTAGTAATTCACAAGTTACAGATGATGTGGTGGAATTACACACATGCACATCCAGAAATTTGGTGTATGAATCCACCACCACTAGGTAATATTTATTATCCATAGGTCCCGCATAATCTACATGAAGTCTAGACCAGGGTTTTCCAGTGCATGGCCAAGAAAGTACTGGGGCCTGGGGTTTCTGATAATTCTTAAAGCAAATATGACAATTTTTTGTTACCTCAGCAATATCCTGGTCTATTTTTGGCCACCAAACCCAACTTCTAGCTTCTGCTTTCATAGCATTTATGCCATTATGGCCTACATGCAGCTGTTCCAAAATCTTACATCTCAGTTCCCCAGGCACCACCACTCTATTCCTATACAAAGTACATCCTGGTGAATACTAAGGTCAGCCTTCACTGCAGCATACTCTGACAATAACAAATTATCATTCCAACCATATTTGACATATTTCAACAACAGACTTAATTTGGGATCTCTACCAGTTGCCTTCCTAATAGTCTGGAATGAAATATCCTCAAAAGACATAGCTTCCACCAGGTTAACATACTCCACTGGAATACTGGAATTTAATTCTTCTGTCACAGGCAATCTACTTAATGCATCAGCTACTACATTATCCTTGCCTGGCTTAAACTCTAAATCATACTCAAACTGTGAGAGTAGTAATGCCCATCTTTGAATTCTAGCATTGGCATTAACTGGAACTTGCTTACCTCTGCCAAACAATCCTAGCAGGGGTTTATGATCTGTTCTAGCAAGAAATTTCCTCCCCAGCAGAAAATACCTCAGTTTCTTTACAGCAAATACCAAAGCTAAAGCTTCTTTATCTAACTGAGAATAATTCTGTTCCGCAGGAGATAATTTCTTGCTAGCAAAATATACTACTTTATCCTGACCATCTACTTCCTGTAATAATACACAACCCACTCCTACTGGGGAAGCATCTACCTCCAGTTTTAATGGGAGTCTACCTGTAAAATTAGTGAGCACTGGAGAATTGATCAATTCCTGCTTAATATTCCTGAATGCATTTTCCTCTCTTGCTGCCCACTTAAATCTAGCCCCTTTTTTCAACAATTCATACAAGGGTGCTAATTTTGTTGAAAAGTTCTTCACAAACTTACAAAAATATGTAACCATCCCAACAAAAGACTGTACTTCCCCAACTGATGTTGGGGCTGGGGCATCTATTATAGCAGCTACATTTTTGTGAGAAGGAGTAAAGCCCTTACCTGAAATATGGTACCCCAGGTATTCAATGGCCTTGGTCTTCAACGTTGTTTTTCCCTTATTAATCTTCACATTGTGCTTTTGCAAAAGATTCAAAACTTGTTCTAATCTAGCATCATGCACTTCCTCATTCTCTCCACATACAATAATGTCATCTAAAAAACTAGCCACACCTTCAATGTTAACTAACAACTGGGACATGAATCTCTGAAAAATTGCTGGAGACGAGGAGAGTCCAAAAGGAAGTCTTTATACTTAAATAACCCCTTGTGGGTATTAATCACTAACAATTTCTGGCTCTCCTCCTCTACAGGAATTTGCAAGTAAGCATCCTTCAGGTCAATCTTAGAAAAAATTGCTCCCTTGCAGACCACTGACAATAACTCATCTATCTTAGGTAAAGGTACTTCTCACAGTGTATGCGGTTGTTCAGTTCCTTGAAGTCTGCACAGATTCTCAAGGATTTCCGGTCTGCCTTCAACACTGGTACAATTGGGGCTGCCCACTCACTATGTGTAATTGGCTCTAAGATGCCTTCTGCCACATGCTTTTCCAGGGCTGATTCTACCAATTGCTTGTAATGAAACGGCACTGTTCTTGCCTTGAAAAATTTAGGTGAAGCCCCACTTTTCAGGTGAATTTTTGCAACCATGCTATTAATTGGCTTATCTGCCTCCACTGAATATTTATCTAACATTTGTTCGGCACTTTTAATTGTTTTAACTATCGACAATTCATCTAGGCCCGCCAAGAAAATTCCCACTTTTTCCATGAGATCCTTACCACATAGGCTAGGATTATGTGAATCCACTACATAAAAATCCTGGACAATTTCTTTTCCATTATAACCTACTTTTGCCGACACCTTGCCATAGACCTTAATCGGTACATTATCATAAGCACTTAAAGATTTTTTACCTGGTTTTACATTCAATTGCAAGGTATCTGCCCAATCTCTAGACAATGTTGACACTGCCGCACCAGTGTCCAGTTCCAAGGAAACTAACTTCCCATTAATTACAAAATTCACCACTTGTGACTTCACTGAACATACCTTTTCTTTCACCGAATATAGTCGGTTTTCCTCACCTGCAGCTTCTTCAGACGGTTTACCTTCCTCTACCGCCTTGACTACAGTACCACTACCTCTTCTTCCTGCATTACCTGGTCGTCTCCTCTCCCAGGCCTTGTTGTTCCTGTTCAGAAATTCCCTACACACTCTCTGCAAGTGTCCCTCCTTGTTACAAAAGTTGCATATATATGCACGAAACTTGCACTTGCTACTTATGTGCCTGTATCCACAGTGTTTGCATCTGGTCTGGCCCTGTACGACCATAATTTCCTGAGTAGAAGTCTTACTTCCAAAAGCCCTTTCCAGGTTCAATATCTTCTCGAGCACTGTCCATGAAGTCATCGATTGTAGATCCAAATTTTCTGCCACCAGGTTAGGGAAATAATTCTCCTTTTCCACTGCCATGAACAACTGGTCCCTAACCCTACCGTCCAACTGTGCTCCGAAGTTGCAGTGGTTAGCCAAAGCCTTCAAATCCGCAAATAAATCCTGTACTGATTCGTGCTGCTTTTTCGTCCTCTTCTGGAAATCCATCAAACTCCTGTGATATGATGGTTTCACCACATACTGACGTTTAAGCAGAGCAATCAGGTCTACATAGGTCTTCGTGTGCGGTAGCTCCGGTGCACACAAATTTCCGAGAACACTATATGCTTCCGAGCCCAGTGAAACTAAGAGTACCGCTTTCTTGTTGGCGTCCTCCTTAATCTCCCGGCACTGAAAGTGTGCTTCCAGCAGGCTGAGCCACAGGTCCAACGAGATCTTGGCAGTGTTTAACGGCTCCATTGACATGAGCGGCGTAGTCATTGTCACGGTGGTAGCACACTGTACTGTATGCGAAGCGTCCACTCGTCCACACGACGTACCCTGCTCTCTCTTGATCCTCACACCACGTCTCGTACCCAGGCTCTCTGCCGGAGATGTTTAATCCTCGTCGCCACTGTAATGGTTGTGGTCAGAGAAACAATCTTCGTCCTCATGGTTTTATTCTCCGCCAGTAACCACAACAAAACAAATATCAGGTACATGAAATATTGTTAACAAGATCATAAACAAAAGAGCATCTGCTCCAAACATGCTACCTCCAACATCTGTAGTACTCAATCCCAACAACAAGCGTTTTGAAAAGTATCATCATCGGTTATAGCATCTCTAGTGTGAAAAGTTCTTGTTATCCAACCTGTCATTTTTCGTGCAGTTGTGACGGCTACTTTATTGTGTTCTTTAAAGGTAAGGTTTTCTGACATGAGTACACCCAGATCCTTTACATTGCCTCTTCGTTCTATGTTATGATTTGCCTGAGTTTTGTACGTTGTTTCCGTTTTAATATTTTCATTTTTTCCATAGCGCATGAGCTGGAACTTATCTTCGTTAAACACCCTATTATTTTCTGTAGCCAATAGAAAGACCTGATCTACTTCTGATTGGAGGTTTGCTGTGTCCTCTACGTTGCCTGCTCTCATGAAGATCCTAGTGTCATCTGCAAAGGATGATACAGTGCTATAGGTTGTCTTCTTGTCTATGTCCGATATGAGGATGAGAAAAAGTACTGGAGCAAGCACAGTACCCTGGGGGACTGAGCTCTTCACGGTTGATGGGCTGGATTTAATTTTGTTGACTATTACACATTGGGTTCTGTTAGTCAGGAAATTGTAGATCCATCTGCCTATTTTTCCGGTAATTCCTTTTGAACGCAATTTATGTGCAATAACACCATGGTCACATTTATCAAAAGCTTTTGCGAAGTCTGTGTAAATTACATCAGCGTTTTGTTTGTCATCCATAGCATCTAATGCCATATCATAATGGTCCAGCAACTGCGATAGGCAAGAGCGCCCTGTTCTGAAACCATGTTGTCCGGGGTTATGGAGATGCTGTGATTCCATTTATTTTGTGATCTTACTTCTTAGCACTCTCTCAAAAATTTTTGTGATGTGCTATGTTAGTGCTATCGGTCTGTAATTTTTTGCCTCGGCCTTATTTCCTCCTTTATGAAGTGGTGCTATCTCTGCTGTTTTTAGTATATCAGGGATAACGCCAGTATCTAGCCTTTGTCTCCACAGAATGTGGAGGGCCTGCGATAGTGTTTTTTTACAGTTCTTGATGAATATGGAGTTCCAAGAATCAGGGCCTGGTGCAGAGTGCATAGGCATACTGTTTATGGCTTCTTCAAAATCCAGTGGGGATAGGGTGACGTCTGATATATGATTTGATGTTGGTATCATATCCATGAAAAATTCATCTGGGTTATCAATCTTTAGTGCGTTTAATGGCTCGCTGGAAACAGAGTCATACTGCTTCCTCAGTAACTTGCTCATTTCTTTGTTGTCATCGGTGAAAGTTCCATCTCCCTTTCGCAGGGGCCCGATACTAGATGTGGTTTTTGATCTTGATTTTGCATAGGAGAAAAAATATTTCGGATTTCTCTCTATTTCACTGATGGCCTTTTGCTCTCTTTGCCTCTCCTGGGTTTTGGATGATTCTTGTAGCTTGAGTTCAATTGTTTCTATTTCTCTACCTAACCTTCTTCGCCGTTCTTGAGACAGGGTGCGTCTCTCAAGTTGTTCCGCGATTCGTTTCCTTCGCCTATATAGGGAACGACGTTCCCGTTCCAATCTGCATCTCTTCGTCTTTTTTCTTAGGGAGATGCGGTTTGAACATATTTCTAGTGCTACTGAGCTTATTTTTTCCAGGCACTGGTTCAGGTTTGCATTTTCTAGCTGTTCTTCCCAGTTTATTTCTGTGATGTCCTGGTTTATTTGCTCCCAGTTTATCTGTTTATTATTGAAGTTGAATTTGTTGAAATCTCCTCCACCGGGAATCTGGACTGGTTTTGAAGGTCTATTTCCCATGGTTGTCATAACTTCAATTAAGTTGTGATCTGAGTAACAGGTATTTGTAATCATTATGTTCCTGATCAATTCATCATTATTAGTGAAAATGAGGTCCAGCGTGTTCTCCTTCCTAGTTGGTTCTACTATTTGCTGGTTTAAGGCAAACCTGTCGCACATCCGAAGCAGGTCATTTGCATGTGCCTGTTCATTTAGGCTACTTCCTGGTATTCTATCTGATATTACTGTATTAGCCAGGTGCTTCCATTTCAGGTGCCGTAGATTGAAGTCCCCAAGCAGGATGATGTTCGGAGCTGGATTTGTGAGGTTTTCCAAGCAGTGTTCTATTTTCACTAGTTGGTCTTTAAACTGCTGAGGGTTTGCCTCCGGAGACTTATATACAAGGACAATAACTACATTTAGGATCTCTGTTTTGATTTTCAGCACTTCCACCATATCATTTGAGGTGTTTAGCAGCTCAGTACAGATGAGTGTGTCTTTGATGTAGAGGCTGACCCCACCCTGAAGCCGGTGTTTCCTATCACATCTGAAAAGATTGTACTCAGATCTATATTTCACCATCATGGTAGTCCTTTGTGTGGGTTTCTGTTAGGGCTGCAAACACTGCATTTGTCTCATGAAGGAGACAATCTATAAAGTGAACTTTGTTGGATTTGCCTGTTTTTTACCCTGGATGTTGGCAAATATAAATGATGTTATCGTGTTAGTGGAAGTGCTGGATGCCTTACTTGGTGTTAATATCTGAGGGTCTGGTAAGGAGGCCACTGTGGTTGCATCCTCTCTAGCATTTGACCGAGTTGGTGATAGAGTCTGGTCATTTTTAGCCATTCTTCTCCTCCTCTTGCTAAAAAATTATCCCGGTCGATGGAGTAGTGGCTGTTTTCATAATGGCGGTCTGTCGTTTTTATTCGCCTGGTACCTCTTATATGAAAAGCTGGACATTCAGCATTGAAGCACTCTTTCCTGCCCAAAGAGTTCTTGCAAATTTCTGGGTGAAAGAATTCAAAGCTTTTGGTACATTTACCTGTATTGAGGAGGTTTCTGCACTTTCTAGGGTGTTCGTACTTACATGTTCCATTTGTTCTTCCCGATATCCCATGTTTACAGGTTGCCCATTTGTAATGCCAACAGATTTTGGGGCCTTGTTTTGTTTGTTTCCCTTTGCCAGGGACCGCTGCTGCGGCGTCCCCGACACTGTGCTCTGCTCTGGGGCCTGCGACACAGCGCTCTGCTCTGGCACCATCGACACTGTGCTCTGCTCCGGTGCCCGCGACACCACGGTTTGCTCCAGCGCCATTGACACCGTGCTCTGCTCAGGCGTCCCCTACTACGCGGTCTGCTCAGGCGCCCCGGACTCCGCAGTCTGCTCAGGCGCCCCCGACTCCGCGGTCAGCTCAGGCGCCCCCGACTCCCCGCACTGCTCAGGGGCCCCGACTCCCCGCACTGCTCAGGGGGCCCCGACTCCCCACTCTGCTCCCGCGCCGCTGCTACCGAGTTCTGTGCCGCATCTGGTTGTACCTTGGTGTCATGTACAGTTTGATTGAAGACATTAGAAATTGCTATGCAGGCATTTATTAATGATTCTCTGTTTTCGGCGGGAGTTTTATCCAGGATTTCCATCGTCTTCAAAAAGTTACATCATCCTTTTTGCAAAGCCAGTACACAGAGTGGTCACTGGGACCATTTCTCCTTGAATTATTAGTCATGTTGGCACATTTTTTGCGTATAGCTGCTGAACAGAGTTGGCATTGAGAGCTCTGTTGGTAATCTACCTTCATGTTGCATTCTATGCACGTTTTTATGAAAGGCATTTTTGTTGAACACTTCTGTTCAGTGGTGGTGGTCTTACAAGGTCTTACAAGGTGGGGTGTTGACCGTTGGGGGTTGACCGTGGGTGTTGACCGTGGCTGTTTACAAACTTGAGACAGGCCTGGAGGAGGCAGTATATGGACGAGCAGTGTTGCTACCACGTGTCGTACTCTTAATTTGTTTTGTTCACTTGTTAGATTACATTACTTGCATTTTCCCACAAGTTATCTTACAGCAGAGGCGTCTAGTTTCTGTGTCTGGGCACTAGTTACCTGGGTACGTTACACTGTTTGAAAGAATACACACACAGACGGTACTGGGGGTGGGCCTACCGCCAAATGGCCCTTGTTTACATACACATGACGGACTTATTTTGTGTATAATTTGTTCACTTGATATTAAGGTATGTTATCTTATTTTTTTTATAATATACACAGGTTTTGCATAGAGAGCTTAGCACTATGGGCACTGATTTCTTGACGTTTCTATAGCGTGGGATGTAATTTAATGACGACATGGCAACTATCGTCTAAGGCCTCCTGGCACCACGAGGGCAGGCGTTGACTACACACGAATTTCACTTATTTTTCCTTGAACACAAACGGTCGCATGGTAATCACTATGGTATATTGTTGTTGTTATATTATATGCTGTTATATTACATATATTGTATGTTGTCATGTTGGGACACACTTTAAAAGTTATCTGACTGTGTTTTGTTCCCGTATCACTGAAATATCCCTAGATATATATTGTTTTCCGCGGAGCTCGCATAGCGTGGCCCTTCCCCTCTCACACCCACGAACGAACCGAGGTAGCCGAGGCTGGTAGCCGAGGTAGCCAGCCGAGGCTGGTAGCCGAGGTAGCCAGCCGAGGCTGGTAGCCGAGGCTATTTCCCCCACCGTCCCGACGGCACTTGGTGGTAATCTTGGGCATAGTTATTTCATTATGTTTGAAAGTACCCACATCTTTCAACGCCAGAGAGCTGAGCCAACTTACGGGTACGTTTCAACCCCCACACATGGTATCAAAATGATGCCATCTTTTGTGGAGACAGAAGTGGATTAATTTTTGTCTTTTGAGGCCTTCGCCACTCAGTTACTCAGGTCTAGGAACCAATGGTCAGTACTTCTCAAATCTCACCTTACAGGAAGAGCTGCCTTGACCCTCAGCACTTTTGCCACCGAGATTGACTGCGAAGTGCTCAAGAAAGCAGTCCTTGGTGCATATTTTCTTTCCTCTGAAAGTTATCGACGACGTTTCAGGAACTATGTCAAGACTGAGACACGAACCTATTTGGAGTATGTTCAGACAAAAACCAGGTTCTTTAGAAAATTATTGGAATCAGGTCAGGTCACCTCCTTCAATGAATGAATTTATTTAATATTAATGGAAGAATTCTTATGAAGATTCCCTAGCCCCCAAACGTCTCTATCTTTCAGATAAGGGAGAGACAAACTTCAGTAAGTGTGTCCAGTTAGTTGATACTTACAGTCAAATCCATAAATCTGTTGATTCGTATTCCTGTAAACCATCTTAGTCCAGCCATGCTCTATCTAAAGTAAGTCATGGAAAAACATTAACTATGCACTTTACTGCAGGTACTGCAAAATGTATGGACACCTTGTTGATCAATGTCCTAACCCTAATTGCAGGACTACTAGCACTGCTTCACCTAAGCCTCCGTACTTAGGTACCTCAACCTCCTAAGCCTACTAAGTCTGTGTTACATGTAAATGTTCCAGTTAGTGATCTTGCTTTATTTGACAGACATGTGTGTCCAGGAACTGTCTCTGCCAACGGTAGAGATTCAGAAGGAAAGAGCACAATACGCATCTTGAGGGACACAGCTTCGCTGCAGAGTATACTATTAAAACCCGCTGCATTTCAAGTCACCTACACTGGAGAAACCGTCCTGATCACTGACCTCACTGCAACTACACCATACACGCTCGTCACAGTCTACCTGGAGTGTCCATTCACTCGTGGAAAGGTCCTAGTCGCAGTTCGCGAAAAACTTCTCCCTATGCCAGTAATTCAACTTCTCCTGGACAACGACTTGGCCAACCAGCAAGATGCCACCAATTTGATCATCTGTGACATACCCCAGGTATGTGTCTCAGCCACAGGAGAAGATCCCGCTATGACTTTTGCAGCAGAAGAAGAGGTAACCATGACAGAATAATCAGCAGACATCTCCCAGCCTGTTCTAGTGACTACACGTGCTCAAGCCATTCAGCCACCACAAGTAGCAACAGCTGTCCCTCAAGACGTGCAAGGCCTTTCACCGAATCTCAACCGGTTGGAGAACTCAACTAACTCAACCGGTAAGTTACAACAATCTGACATTTCTTTAACTACTTCGTTTTATCATGTTCAGATTAAGACCGAAGCAACTCCCAGTGTTTTATATTGACACTAATCAAATTTTGTATCGTAAATACAGACCCAGTAAACTCAAGGCAGATGATGACTAGACTAATGTGAATCAGTTAGTGGTTCGAACATCTTTAAGAAAAGAGATTATCTCTCTAGCTCATGGCCCGATGTCTCATTATGGCATCAATAAAACTGATAATGCCCTTCTACACAATTATTTTTGGCCAGGCATGACACGAGATGTAAAGACCTTTGTTAATACTGGTCATACATGTCAAATGGCAGGTAAACCTAATGTTCGTATTCCAAATGCACCACTTATCCCTATTCCTGTGCCTTCAGAATCATTTTCCAAACTAATTATAGATTGCGTTGGGCTCTTACCAAAAACCCACAC
>WNGS01131674.1:15884-28181 GCA_020271785.1 Procambarus virginalis
AGAGTCATATCTCCATAGCCTAAGTGTTCTCCAATGTTCAGGGAACGTTTTCATGTGTGGGAAAGTGTGGAGCGTGATATAGCTGGCTGAAAAGTGGCCAGCTAAGTTTGAAAATGCAAGGGGGATTACGCCTTTTGAAGCACAGGACGGTGACGAGCCATCCTTTTTCCGCCAAGACGTCCTGACGCTTTCGGCACTGATTGGCCAGGTGAGGTCACGTGCCGGAAGTGACCAATGACGAGCGCCTCGGGCGATGTGAACGCATGAGGCGGAGGGTGCGAGGCGGCTGGCGCTGGGGTGGGAAGACAGTACGTCACGAGCCGTCAGAGAGGGAAGACGCGCTCGAGCGAGCTCCGACCTAGAGAGCTCTTACCATAGATTTAAGCTCCGCTTCGATTCTGCAGACAGTCTGGGAAGCCATCCAACTTCCGTGGAGTGCCCGGAGGCAAGGACGGACCGGATTGAAGAGCCAAGAGCCGTATCAAGAGTCTGCAGCAGAGGGAACGTTGGGCTGGTGACGTCTGGGACGTCCACTGGAGGACACGTCTTACACATCGAGCGAGAAGCTAGGGCCGTGCCCAAATCTACTGGCAGTTAAGGCGAGAGGGGAGCTGTGCTGGACTGTGAAGAGTCGACAGTGCAAGTTGAGTGTGGAGGACGACGACGGAGGTACCTGTCTCAAGTACCCCAGAGAATAGGAGGAGGAAGGCAGTACCTGATGGATGTGAGCACGGCGAGGACGCGTTACCACGAAGGCGACGGAGGAACCTGTGTTTGTGTGGGAACTGTTCATCAGGAGACCAGGAGCCAGTTCCAGGAACCTCAACATCCCTCAACAGAGGATGAGTCAGCTCCGTGGTTGGAGTGAAATAAGGTAGATAATTGTCCCTCCCTTACCCCTTTTTGAGCTAGGCGAGCTACAGTATTTTATATGTTGTGAACATTTCTTCTTAATTTATTGTCTAAGTGACAGGACGTTAGGCTAGGAGCCAAAAACTCATTTAGGCATGAGTTGATGTGGGCGAGCATTAACGTGGTGATGTTAGTGATCCTAGAAGGGTAGTTGGTGTGCAAAGAGCCAGCAACGTACTCTGAAATGCACAGCTGATCGCATAGCTGGACTCGTAGGAAACTACAAAGTTCTGACAGCTAGGGCCGTCAGCTGATCATGCTGCCAGAGGCGCGAGGTGTGTGCCCGTACGGGGGAGTGGATCCAGCCAGCTGACCGTGTTGCCAGAGACGTGTCATCGATAAATGATGCCGCCAGCGGATGATTCCTGATGATTTGATGGGATGATTTGTCCCAGCAACACTGACGTGTTGCTGGGACACGAGTATAAACACCCAGCTGGCGACCTCAGGACAGATGCAAGCGAAAGCGTTCCAGTGTCGGGACAGGCAGGTTTAAGCGAGTTATAAGAAGCTTGAACCTCCCCACTCGGTAGGGGTGTATAAGGCCAGCCCTTAGTTGACTGGGGGAGCCCAAGGGCGAGCAGTGGTGCCCGGTACTGAGGGGCTAAGACCTTACAAAGGACCTTGTGAACCTTGACAAAGGAGATACTCCGAGTGACTTATAAGAAAATTTCTGAAAATGCACATAAGAACTAATTGCTATCTTAATCTTCTCAGTATTAATACAATATTTCTTTAACAGTGACTTGAGTTATTGCCCCAGGTAGCATGGTGAAGACTACCAGGTGAGAGTTATTCTACACACCTGACGAGAGATTAGGATAGCAGAGGAAGGAAATTTATAAAGTAAACGTCAGTGAGTGACTTAAAGAATACAAACAGAGGATGAGCATCTTATAAAGTTAGATGAAATAAAATGTCAACATTTTGTGACGTGATGTGACACAGGCGGGCGTCGTAACACGTCACTTGAGTTGCCACAGTGGTCAGGAATGGACAACGTCACTGTCTCCTTGATATATAGGAGAATATCGTTTTGGTATAGTGTTTGAGTGAAGGCTACAGTGTATAATTGGTGAGGAAGCTGCCGAGGACGCAACATACGTCATTCTAAGTAATTATGAAGATATTGAAGGCGACCTGAAGCCTAGAGGGTGGTCGTGTCTGTGAGGACTGTAATGTGTTATATCCTCGAATGGAGGAAAGCAAGCAAGTGTTTTGTGTGAAGACGGCCAGGTGACTTTGTGTGCTCAAGCCAGGACTGAAAGTAGCTGTTTGAGAAACAGTCCTAAAGGATTTTGTGGGACGATCAAGAGTAGCATCATGTTGAAGCGTCATCGGATCCTAAAATTGTGCGGTTTGTATGAGAGAAGTTAGTGGAGGAGCTTTGGTCTGAGGAAGATTATATGCTCAACTCCGAGTGAGGAGCTGAACTCCAAGTGTGGAGTTGAACTCCAAGAGTGGAGCTGAACTTCGACTGTAGGGAAGATTCACGTTTCTTGTTTGGAGCTGCTTAGACGAGCTTCACAAACATTTGAGTGGGGCTTCAGTTGCAGCAGATATTGGAAGTACTGTAGGAGTACCTACCTGATTTGAGGACCCAGAGAGATGTTCTTAGGTGGGCCTCAGGAAGTAGAACAGAGAATCGTATGGACACCTTGATAATGTATGAGGGTGTGCTTGATTGCATATTGGCAAGAAAGACACAGTGTAAGGTGGGAAACTGATTTCTTTTCTTGTTGGAGATATTTTTATGAACAAGGTATTCAACCCCAAGTAGTGAGGAGGCAGTAGGTTGTGGGCAGAAAATAGAGAAGCGACCAAATACAGCTTATTTGATGAAGAAGATGTTAGTGGAGTGTTACTGGTTTGTAGCAGCCTAGAGTGCAGTGCTGTACTCTAATATTATCTATATATATTTTTTGTAAGTTTTTTCATGTAATAAATGTCTGTCTGTTGGCAGCTGCTGGTTTTTTGCTCTTGTCTTGGTGAGGCTTCCTAGATAGTGAGAGAGAGAGAAAAAACGGTTGCAAATGGGTTGACAGAGGTCAGTAACATCATAAAGGGAATCATCCCATGATAAGGAGAGTGTGGGGGGAACCACGGCGGCTCGTGTGGGCGTGTATTCATGACCAAGAGGGCAGTTCTGGAGCCGCATCCCAAATAAAGGTGACGTTAAACCCCTCTCCGAGTGTATAGTAATTACAAGGTAATCTCCCAACTTAATATATTTACTTCAGTGTCCATTGTTGATGATTAATGACAGCAGTAGTGTGGCTGCTGTGGTCGATCTTATTTTATCAGGGAATGCTGAGGTCTCTGTTCGCTATTGAGTGAAGTATCCAGTTTGTTAAAACCCCCAACCCTTGGTACTTGATTATTTGATGACTACGTTTTTAGAGATCCCTGTGAAGCAGGATGATATGGACTAGACAAGAATTGGGTAATGTTAAATTACTGAAGGGTTTTACGTAAACCAGTCACTGGTGAAATTAGTTCCATAGTCACTTTGGATCTCCTTCGAGAATCCATACTGAGAGAAGATCTTCAACAGATGCTTGACAACTGTAGCAGCCATAATGTTCTTGATGGCAATTGCCATTGGGAACCTGGTGGTTGGACACATAATGGTTATGATGTACATGTTGCCTGTGTGGGTTTTTGGTAAGAGCCCAACGCAATCTGTAATTAGTTTGGAAAATGATTCTGAAGGCACAGGAATAGGGATAAGTAGTGCATTTGGAATACGAACATTAGGTTTACCTGCCATTTGACATATATGACCAGTATTAACAAAGGTCTTTACATCTCGTGTCATGCCTGGCCAAAAATAATTGTGTAGAAGGTCATTATCAGTTTTATTGATGCCATAATGAACATCGGCCATGAGCTAGAGAGATAATCTCTTTTCTTAAAGATGTTCGAACCACTAACTGATTCACATTAGTCTAGTCATCATCTGCTTTGAGTTTACTGGGTCTGTATTTACGATACAAAATTTGATTAGTGTCAATATAAAACACTGGGAGTGGCTTCGGTCTTAATCTGAACATGATAAAACGAAGTATTAAAGAAATGTCAGATTGTTGTAACTTACCGGTTGAGTTAGTTGAGTTCTCAACCGGTTGAGATTCGGTGAAAGGCCTTGCACGTCTTGAGGGACAGCTGTTGCTACTTGTGGTGGCTGAATGGCTTGAGCACGTGTAGTCACTAGAACAGGCTGGGAGATGTCTGCTGATTATTCTGTCATGGTTACCTCTTCTTCTGCTGCAAAAGTCATAGCGGGATCTTCTCCTGTGGCTGAGACACATACCTGGGGTATGTCACAGATGATCAAATTGGTGGTGTCTTGCTGGTTGGCCAAGTCGTTGTCCAGGAGAAGTGAACTACGACCACTCCAGGTAGACTGTGACGAGCGTGTATGGTGTAGTTGCAGTGAGGTCAGTGATCAGGACGGTTTCTCTCCAGTGTAGGTGACTTGAAATGCAGCGGGTTTTAATAGTATACTCTGCAGCGAAGCTGTGTCCCTCAAGATGCGTATTGTGCTCTTTCCTTCTGAATCTCTACCGTTGGCAGAGACAGTTCCTGGACACACATGTCTGTCAAATAAAGCAAGATCACTAACTGGAACATTTACATGTAACACAGACTTAGTAGGCTTAGGAGGTTGAGGTACCTAAGTACGGAGGCTTAGTGAAGCAGTGCTAGTAGTCCTGCAATTAGGGTTAGGACATTGATCAACAAGGTGTCCATACATTTTGCAGTACCTGCAGTAAAGTGCATAGTTAATGTTTTTCCATGACTTACTTTAGATAGAGCATGGCTGGACTAAGATGGTTTACAGGAATACGAATCAACAGATTTATGGATTTGACTGTAAGTATCAACTAACTGGACACACTTACTGAAGTTTGTCTCTCCCTTATCTGAAAGATAGAGACGTTTGGGGGCTAGGGAATCTTCATAAGAATTCTTCCATTAATATTAAATAAATTCATTCATTGAAGGAGGTGACCTGACCTGATTCCAATAATTTTCTAAAGAACCTGGTTTTTGTCTGAACATACTCCAAATAGGTTTGTGTCTCAGTCTTGACATAGTTCCTGAAACGTCGTCGATAACTTTCAGAGGAAAGAAAATATGCACCAAGGACTGCTTTCTTGAGCACTTCGCAGTCAATCTCGGTGGCAAAAGTGCTGAGGGTCAAGGCAGCTCTTCCTGTAAGGTGAGATTTGAGAAGTACTGACCATTGGTTTCCTAGACCTGAGTAACTGAGTGGCGAAGGCCTCAAAAGACAAAAATTAATCCACTTCTGTCTCACAAAAGATGGCATCATTTTGATACCATGTGTGGGGGTTGAAACGTACCCGTAAGTTGGCTCAGCTCTCTGGCGTTGAAAGATGTGGGTACTTTCAAACATAATGAAATAACTATGCCCAAGATTACACCAAGTGCCGTCGGGACGGTGGGGAAATAGCCTCGGCTACCAGCCTCGGCTGGCTACCTCGGCTACCAGCCTCGGCTGGCTACCTCGGCTACCAGCCTCGGCTACCTCGGTTCGTTCGTGGGTGTGAGAGGGGAAGGGCCACGCTATGCGAGCCGCGGAAAACAATATATATCTAGGGATATTTCAGTGATACGGGAACAAAACACAGTCAGATAACTTTTAAAGTGTGTCCCAACATGACAACATACAATATATGTAATAAACAGCATATAATATAACAACAACAATATACCATAGTGATTACCATGCGACCGTTTGTGTTCAAGGAAAAATAAGTGAAATTCGTGTGTAGTCAACGCCTGCCCTCGTGGTGCCAGGAGGCCTTAGACGATAGTTGCCATGTCGTCATTAAATACATCCCACGCTATAGAAACGTCAAGAAATCAGTGCCCATAGTGCTAAGCTCTCTATGCAAAACCTGTGTATATTATAAAAAAAAATAAGATAACATACCTTAATATCAAGTGAACAAATTATACACAAAATAAGTCCGTCATGTGTATGTAAACAAGGGCCATTTGGAGGTAGGCCCACCCCCAGTACCCTCTGTGTGTGTATTCTTTCAAACAGTGTAACGTACCCAGGTAACTAGTGCCCAGACACAGAAACTAGACGCCTCTGCTGTAAGATAACTTGTGGGAAAATGCAAGTAATGTAATCTAACAAGTGAACAAAACAAATTAAGAGTACGACACGTGGTAGCAACACTGCTCGTCCATATACTGCCTCCTCCAGGCCTGTCTCAAGTTTGTAAACAGCCACGGTCAACACCCACGGTCAACCCCAACGGTCAACACCCCACCTTGTAAGACCTTGTAAGACCACCACCACTGAACAGAAGTGTTCAACAAAAATGCCTTTCATAAAAACGTGCATAGAATGCAACATGAAGGTAGATTACCAACAGAGCTTTCAATGCCAACTCTGTTCAGCAGCTATACGCAAAAAATGTGCCAACATGACTAATAATTCAAAGAGAAATGGTCCCAGTGACCACTCTGTGTACTGGCTTTGCAAAAAGGATGATGTAACTTTTTTGAAGACGATGGAAATCCTGGATAAAACTCCCGCCGAAAACAGAGAATCATTAATAAATGCCTGCATAGCAATTTCTAATGTCTTCAATCAAACTGTACATGACACCAAGGTACAACCAGATGCGGCACAGAACTCGGTAGCAGCGGCGCGGGAGCAGAGTGGGGAGTCGGGGCCCCCTGAGCAGTGCGGGGAGTCGGGGCCCCTGAGCAGTGCGGGGAGTCGGGGGCGCCTGAGCAGACCGCGGAGTCGGGGGCGCCTGAGCAGACCGCGGAGTCCGGGGCGCCTGAGCAGACCGCGTAGTAGGGACGCCTGAGCAGAGCACGGTGTCAATGGCGCTGGAGCAAACCGCGGTGTCGCGGGCACCGGAGCAGAGCACAGTGTCGATGGTGCCAGAGCAGAGCGCTGTGTCGCAGGCCCCAGAGCAGAGCACAGTGTCGGGGACGCCGCAGCAGCGGTCCCTGGCAAAGGGAAACAAACAAAACAAGGCCCCAAAATCTGTTGGTATTACAAATGGGCAACCTGTAAACATGGGATATCGGGAAGAACAAATGGAACATGTAAGTACGATCACCCTAGAAAGTGCAGAAACCTCCTCAATACAGGTAAATGTACCAAAAGCTGTGAATTCTTTCACCCAGAAATTTGCAAGAACTCTTTGGACAGGAAAGAGTGCTTCAATGCTGAATGTCCAGCTTTTCATATAAGAGGTACCAGGCGAATAAAACGACAGACCGCCATTATGAAAACAGCCACTACTCCATCGACCGGGATAATTTTTTAGCAAGAGGAGGAGAAGAATGGCTAAAAATGACCAGACTCTATCACCAACTCGGTCAAATGCTAGAGAGGACGCAAACACAGTGGCCTCCTTACCAGAGCCTCAGATATTAACACCAAGTAAGGCATCCAGCACTTCCACTAACACGATAACATCATTTATATTTGCCAACATCCAGGGTAAAAAACACGCAAATCCAACAAAGTTCACTTTATAGATGGTCTCCTTCATGAGGCAAATGCAGTGTTTGCAGCCCTAACAGAAACCACACAAAGGACTACCATGATGGTGAAATATGGATCTCAGAGTACAATCTTTTCAGATGTGATAGGAAACACCGGCTTCAGGGTGGGGTCAGCCTCTACATCAAAGACACACTCATCTGTACTGAGCTGCTAAACACCTCAAATGATATGGTGGAAGTGCTGATAATCAAAATAGAGATCCTAAATGTAGTTATTGTCCTTGTATATAAGTCACCGGAGGCAAACCCTCAGCAGTTTAAAGACCAACTAATGAAAATAGAACACTGCTTGGAAAACCTCACAAATCCAGCTCCGAACATCATCCTGCTTGGGGACTTCAACCTACGGCACCTGAAATGGAAGCACCTGGCTAATACAGTAATATCAGAAAGAATACCAGGAAGTAGCCTAAATGAACAGGCACATGCAAATGACCTGCTTCGGATGTGCGACAGGTTTGCCTTAAACCAGCAAATAGTAGAACCAACTAGGAAGGAGAACACGCTGGACCTCATTTTCACTAATAATGATGAATTGATCAGGAACATAATGATTACAAATACCTGTTACTCAGATCACAACTTAATTGAAGTTATGACAACCATGGGGAATAGACCTTCAAAACCAGTCCAGATTCCGGTGGAGGAGATTTCAGCAAATTCAACTTCAATAATAAACAGATAAACTGGGAGCAAATAAACCAGGACTTCACAGAAATAAACTGGGAAGAACAGCTAGAAAATGCAAACCTGAACCAGTGCCTGGAAAAAATAAGCTCAGTAGCACTAGAAATATGTTCAAACCGCATCCCCTAAGAAAAAAGAGAAGAGATGCAGATTGGAACGGGAACGTCGTTCCCTATATAGGCGAAGAAAACGAATCGCGGAACAACTTGAGAGTCGCACCCTGTCTCAAGAACGGCGAAGAAGGTTAGGTAGAGAAATAGAAACAATTGAACTCAAGCTACAAGAATCATACAAAACCCAGGAGAGGCAAAGAGAGCAAAAGGCCATCAGTGAAATAGAGAGAAATCCGAAATATTTTTTCTCCTATGCAAAATCAAGATCAAAAACCACATCTAGTATCGGGCCCCTGCGAAAGGGAGATGGAACTTTCACCGATGACAACAAAGAAATGAGCGAGTTACTGAGGAAGCAGTATGACTCTGTTTCAGCGAGCCATTAAACGCACTAAAGATTGATAACCCAAATGAATTTTTCATGGATATGATACCAACATCAAATCATATATCAGACGTCACCCTATCCCCACTGGATTTTGAAGAAGCCATAAACAGTATGCCTATGCACTCTGCACCAGGCCCGGATTCTTGGAACTCCATATTCATCAAGAACTGTAAAAAAACACTATCGCAGGCCCTCACATTCTGTGGAGACAAAGCCTAGATACTGGCGTTATCCCTGATATACTAAAAACAGCAGAGATAGCACCACTTCATAAAGGAGGAAATAAGGCAGAGGCAAAAAATTACAGACCGATAGCACTAACATCGCACATCATAAAAATTTTTGAGAGAGTGCTAAGAAGTAAGATCACAAAATACATGGAATCACAGCATCTCCATAACCCCGGACAACATGGTTTCAGAACAGGGCGCTCTTGCCTGTCGCAGTTGCTGGACCACTATGATATGGCATTAGATGCTATGGAAGACAAACAAAACGCTGATGTAATTTACACAGACTTCGCAAAAGCTTTTGATAAATGTGACCATGGTGTTATTGCACATAAATTGCGTTCAAAAGGAATTACCGGAAAATAGGCAGATGGATCTACAATTTCCTGACTAACAGAACCCAATGTGTAATAGTCAACAAAATAAAATCCAGCCCATCAACCGTGAAGAGCTCAGTCCCCCAGGGTACTGTGCTTGCTCCAGTACTTTTTCTCATCCTCATATCGGACATAGACAAGAAGACAACCTATAGCACTGTATCATCCTTTGCAGATGACACTAGGATCTTCATGAGAGCAGGCAACGTAGAGGACACAGCAAACCTCCAATCAGAAGTAGATCAGGTCTTTCTATTGGCTACAGAAAATAATATGGTGTTTAACGAAGATAAGTTCCAGCTCATGCGCTATGGAAAAAATGAAAATATTAAAACGGAAACACGTACAAAACTCAGGCAAATCATAACATAGAACGAAAGGCAATGTAAAGGATCTGGGTGTACTCATGTCAGAAAACCTTACCTTTAAAGAACACAATAAAGTAGCCGTCACAACTGCACGAAAAATGACAGGTTGGATAACAAGAACTTTTCACACTAGAGATGCTATACCGATGATGATACTTTTCAAAACGCTTGTTGTTGGAATTGAGTACTACAGATGTTGGAGGTAGCATGTTTGGAGCAGATGCTCTTTTGTTTATGATCTTGTTAACAATATTTCATGTACCTGATATTTGTTTTGTTGTGGTTACTGGCGGAGAATAAAACCATGAGGACGAAGATTGTTTCTCTGACCACAACCATTACAGTGGCGACGAGGATTAAACATCTCAGGAAGAGAGCCTCGGTACGAGACGTGGTGTGAGGATCAAGAGAGAGCAGGGTACGTCGTGTGGACGAGTGGACGCTTCACATACGAGTGCAGTGTGCTACCACCGTGACAATGACTACGCCGCTCATGTCAATGGAGCCGTTAAACACTGCCAAGATCTCGTTGGACCTGTGGCTCAGCCTGCTGGAAGCACCCTTTCAGTGCCGGGAGATTAAGGAGGACGCCAACAAGAAAGCGGTACTCTTAGTTTCACTGGGCTCGGAAGCATATAGTGTTCTTGGAAATTTGTGTGCACCGGAGCTACAGCACACGAAGACCTATGTAGACCTGATTGCTCTGCTTAAACGTCAGTATGTGGTGAAACCATCATATCACAGGAGTTTGATGGATTTCCAGAAGAGGACGAAAAAGCAGCACGAATCAGTACAGGATTTATTTGCGGAGTTGAAGGCTTTGGCTAACCACTGCAACTTCGGAGCACAGTTGGACGGCAGGGTTAGGGACCAGTTCTTCATGGCAGTGGAAAAGGAGAATTATTTCCCTAACCTGGTGGCAGACAATTTGGATCTACAATCGGTGACTTCATGGACAGTGCTCGAGAAGATATTGAACCTGGAAAGGGCTTTTGGAAGTAAGACTTCTACTCAGGAAATTATGGTCGTACAGGGCCAGACCAGATGCAAACACTGTGGATACAGGCACATAAGTAGCAAGTGCAAGTTTCGTGCATATATATGCAACTTTTGTAACAAGGAGGGACACTTGCAGAGAGTGTGTAGGGAATTTCTGAACAGGAACAACAAGGCCTGGGAGAGGAGGCGATCAGGTAATGCAGGAAGAAGAGGTAGTGGTACTGTGGTCAAGGCAGTAGTGGAAGGTAAACCGTCTGAAGAAGCTGCAGGTGAAGAAAACCGACTATATTCGGTGAAAGAAAAGGTATGTTCAGTGAAGTCACAAGTGGTGAATTTTGTAATTAATGGGAAGTTAGTTTCCTTGGAACTGGACACTGGTGCGGCAGTGTCAACATTGTCTAGAGATTGGGCAGATACCTTGCAATTGAATGTAAAACCAGGTAAAAAATCTTTAAGTGCTTATGATAATGTACCGATTAAGGTCTATGGCAAGGTGTCGGCAAAAGTAGGTTATAATGGAAAAGAAATTGTTCAAGATTTTTATGTAGTGGATTCACATAATCCTAGCCTATGTGGTAAGGATCTCATGGAAAAAGTGGGAATTTTCCTGGCGGGCCTAGATGAATTGTCGATAGTTAAAACAATTAAAAGTGCCGAACAAATGCTTGATAAATATTCAGTGGAGGCAGATAAGCCAATTAATAGCATGGTTGCAAAAATTCACCTGAAAAGTGGGGCTTCACCTAAATTTTTCAAGGCAAGAACAGTGCCGTTTCATTACAAGCAATTGGTAGAATCAGCCCTGGAAAAGCATGTGGCAGAAGGCATCTTAGAGCCAATTACACATAGTGAGTGGGCAGCCCCAATTGTGCCAGTGTTGAAGGCAGACCGGAAATCCTTGAGAATCTGTGCAGACTTCAAGGAACTGAACAACCGCATACACTGTGAGAAGTACCCTTTACCTAAGATAGATGAGTTATTGTCAGTGGTCTGCAAGGGAGCAATTTTTTCTAAGATTGACCTGAAGGATGCTTACTTGCAAATTCCTGTAGAGGAGGAGAGCCAGAAATTGTTAATGATTAATACCCACAAGGGGTTATTTAAGTATAAAGACTTCCTTTTGGACTCTCCTCGTTTCCAGCAATTTTTCAGAGATTCATGTCCCAGTTGTTAGTTAACATTGAAGGTGTGGCTAGTTTTTTAGATGACATTATTGTATGTGGAGAGAATGAGGAAGTGCATGATGCTAGATTAGAACAAGTTTTGAATCTTTTGCAAAAGCACAATGTGAAGATTAATAAGGGAAAACAACGTTGAAGACCAATGCCATTGAATACCTGGGGTACCATATTTCAGGTAAGGGCTTTACTCCTTCTCACAAAAATGTAGCTGCTATAATAGATGCCCCAGCCCCAACATCAGTTGGGGAAGTACAGTCTTTTGTTGGGATGGTTACATATTTTTGTAAGTTTGTGAAGAACTTTTCAACAAATTAGCACCCTTGTATGAATTGTTGAAAAAAGGGGCTAGATTTAAGTGGGCAGCAAGAGAGGAAATGATTCAGGAATATTAAGCAGGAATTGGCAATTCTCAGTGCTCATAATTTGACAGGGAGACTCCCATTAAAATGGAGAGTAGATGCTTCCCCAGTAGGAG
>WNGS01131675.1:0-12216 GCA_020271785.1 Procambarus virginalis
TTCTTCATCCAAAGTCCTCCATCCTTTCGGAACTGCTGGTCAAAATATTACCAAATTATACCTGGACGTTCCAGCATAGGCGCGAGTGTGCATGCGTCACTGGAAGGAGGAGAGAGTCGCCATATTAGACCAACTGATAGCAAGGGGTTCTGGAGCGGCCCGAACAACAATCGATCTAATCTGCAAGTTATCACGATGCTTCTGATTGTGGTGACAGCTTTTCCCAAATTACGAACCACCACGTGTCGGCAGTTTGTATACTTATGCGTGCTAATATTGACCATTATTTACGATTACCTACGGCACCACCGAAGTGCCTATCCGTTAATGGAGAGCGACAGGCGATATAAAACACCAACGCAAGTGCTGATCTTACCCTCCAATTTCTTTAGAACATACGATTAAATGCGCGAATACTAGATTTGGAGTGGAAATTACATAAGATTTGCTTTTCAGCGTGGAATTAACTGTGAGAGTGACAAGCTTCTACCTGCATGTTCACGTGTCATTAGGGATAACTGACTCAGACAGGAATAAACGGGGGCTCGGTCTGCTCGGACGCAAATCTAGTTTGCATCTCTGGCAAATAAGTTGTTTCTGTCTTCTTTGTAATTAGCTTATAAAGTTGTCTTCTCACTAGAATTAACACATTTGATATGACTATTATTTAGGCGAAATGTGACATAACGTCTTTTAGTAAAGTGTCATCAACTTCATATATTTATCTCCCCAAGTTGTAAGGTGTAAGGATTTCGTGCTGAATTATGCTTAATATTACAGTTCAGTTTTAAAATATTTAATTAATTTATGCATGTATTATTGGAGATCCTAAACCACTGATTCTCTGATATTCAACATTACTTTGGTCCTTCGAAACATTTAACATAATTTAATGTGTAGAACTAATTCTCCCGGCACGGGGAGGGGGGGGGGTAAATATAAATTTATCAATAAACTCTGGTCCAAATCCTCCACCGGGCACCATTGGTGAACAACGACCCTCCACAGACACACAGCAAGGTTTTGGCCTGCACGATGCCTGCGACCACTACAACATGTCGCGAAATTTCTTTGGAGAACAAGTCTGAAAGCATGTGACATGTATGGAGATAGCAGAGAGTGTTGACACTTATACATACATATTCACGTTTGTACTGCCCAGTAGCGTGGTAGGCAGGTTGAGGTCCACGGACATTTTGACACTAACAGTTCAATCCAATCGGTTTTCATTTGGATTTTTTAGTTTGGCAGAAGCATCGTTAGTGTTTCTTTAGAATTTTGTTTGTCAGAGTAGATGTGGTTATTTTCTCTAATTAATTTGTAAAGAAACCGCTCAAGGACAGTCAAACCACATTTCAGATTACATGGGACTCTTTGGTTTCGCAAAAGCAGCCCAAACTTCCTCAAAGAGGGGATTGGGCTCGACCCCACCCACCCTGTGACACTCGCATACATTCACAATTACTTGTAAAGTTTATTGAGGGTAGCCCGGTCATCATGCTCTCCAACCTGGAAAATCAACAGCAACAAATTTCCGTTATATATTATATATATAATATATATAATATATATATATATATATATTATATAATATATATATAATAATAGCTATGGCGTGTGTGTCTCTTTACTATGTGTGGCCTGTACAATCGAAACCTGTAAGGTTCTTGGTTCCCACCTTTCTTAATTTCGGTTGTCTAATGTAGCGACTCTTGACCTATTTTCATCATGTCTACTTCAATATTCTCTCTTCACGCTCACACACATCTCCAAATCTATAATCGTAAGCTGTCTATACTCGCCCAGCTCACTTATTCACTGACTAGGTGAACAGAGCCTCAGGGGAAAAAAACTCTGCCATAAGTTTCTGCTTCTGCAGGGAATCCAACGAAACCAAATATGACTTATATCCGCCAGCGCTTTCCGCTCGCCTGCAGGCCCTATGTGTAAGTCTGTGGTGTGTGTTGTTTTGTTGTAGACAGTACTTTTCTATTTACTTTACGTGTGTGGAATACTAGGTCATGAATAACTTCTATGGATAAGTGGAATCTTACGTATATAGTTTGAGCTTGGCAGCGAAGGTGTGGATGAGCCGGGCATCACAGGAGTCCTCTCAGCGACACCGGCGGTGCCCGGGGCCTCGCTAACCACCCCACAGCTGGTAGACAATGTACGGTGATGGCAATTGATGCTGTATACTTTCTCATCTTGTGGCCCATAAAGTCTTGAAATCTATGCCGAGATGACATATATGCCGGATAGATTGATATAATGGGCAAATTCTTCGTAGCCAGTGTTATTGAAACTGATTTAACATCATGTTTTTGCAGCAACACATGTTCTCCATACACATTTGTTTGGGAATTTTCGAAAGTAAATTTGATGAAACAGTAACCGCAAAGATTGAGCCAATTTTAATGTTTGTGTGGACTGGGATAGTTTGAAAAGGTACATGTCCTCGTCACCCCCCCCACCCCCCCCCCCTCAGCGATTACGCTTTTTTTGACATTGTGGAATCTTTCAGCTGACACATTTTGTATATTAACAGTAGTAGTTTAATTATACTTTTGTATTTTGGAAAGAGAATGATAAGGCAGGGAGGAGTAAGTGAGATTTTTTTTTTAACCCCCCCCTATTTTTCCCCCTTTTTTTTTAACCCCTTTTTTTTTTTTCCCTTTTTCCTTTTTCCTCTTTCCTCTCCCTTTTTCTCCCCCCCCTCAGCCCCCCCCCCTTCCCCCCCCCCCCTTCTCCATTCCTACTTCTTCCTCGTTCCTCTTATCCTTTAGCTGACTCCATGTATCTTCCGTCCATTTGTCCCTCCCCCCCTCCTTTTTCATCTAGTTACCAACCCCCTCCTATACTAATGGACCCCTCTTTTTACCGTATTTCCTTATCTGCATCGTTTCACCCATTTCCACTTGATAGTCCTTTCCGCACTGTCGCATTCATAGCAGCTTCACTTTTTTAGTACTCCCTTCCCGTTACTTTCATTCTCCCTTATTATTATGTTATATTGCACCCTTTCTGTCCCCCGTCATCTCCCGCACGAACTCCCTTCTGCCTCCCTCTCCCCCCCCCCCCCCCCCCCCCACCTCTTCTCTTTACCTCCCTCTTCCTTCCACTTCTCTCCGACCTATTCTCATTCTGTTATCCTCTTCATCAGTAAAATTCGCCTTACTGGTTTGTCGATCTGTGACCTACCCCGCACCACTTCTTTCTGATTTATCATCATCCGAGACGGAGCAAGAAGCTAGAGAGAGAGAGAGAGAGGACCCCCTCCCGCAGCCCCCCTCTGTGAGAGAAAGATCGAGAGAGAGATTGTGTGGAGAGAGGACGCGTAGAGAGATGGAGAGTAGAGAGAGAGCACGAAGGATGAGAAGAGAGAGAGACGGAGTTAGAGGATCGAGATGACGAGAAGATTAAGAGAGAAAACAGACAGTCAGACACAGGAAGTCAATGCCAGGCCAGCACGGCAGGACAGGAAGGTAGGACAGGCAGGAAGATTTCAAAGGCCCTTAGAACTCCGAGTATCATATCTAGTACAATATATATTGTTTCAGTCAAATAGAAATTATCTTAATTGCTACAATGACAAAAAAAAATTATTGGAAAAAAAGGGAAGCCATATTAAAATAGCAATTATAAAAGCTAGAAATTTTGTAATACAAAATAAAAACCAATAGAAACTATTACTATATATAGCTGGAGCAAAAGACCAAATCCCAATCTGTTTCATCAGATATTTCATAAAAGGATGAAGTGATAACACTAGGCCCTGAAAGCTGAGACAAATTAGGTACCTGATAATGACAAGAAATTGGTGATATTCTAAATATGTACTGTGTTAATAATAGAAGAGAACTTGATGTTATGCCAACAGCTGAAGAAATACCTTCGTAGATGGTGATAGATTAGGTACAGCTCTACCCTCTTGTCACGTCCTATTTCCCCATTTCTCGAGAACACAAGCTGTTTAAACAAATAGAACAATTTCAACTGAACAAGTCCTTAGGGCTAGATGCAAGTGTTTCCTGAGTGTTCTTTGAATGTAAAGAATAACGCTTAGTCGTAATGCCCTTTGCTTTCTTAATAAATAAATCATATGGAGTCGAGGACGGTAGCAGTGTTACGATGGGTTGAAGGTGTGGAGCCGTGTGAGCAATTCGGTAATGGTTCGACCCCTTGCTGGGAGGATTGACATTGCACTAATTCATAACTGTTCACCTCTGTTCAACAAGCAGTATTGGGTGACCACATTTTAACCGATTGATAGGTCGTGTTTCAGGGAAAAATTAGTAGAATGTATAAATAAAATAAAATATATATAAATAAAATGGAAATGTTCGTTGTTCAAATCGCTAATCTCCGAAAGTTCTTCACCGATTGCTTTGAAATTTTCACACAACGTTCCACTCGCATCCGGCCAGGTTTTTTTAATATACATCAATATAATGTCACGTCTGTGACGGTAAAAGAACATGCTTTTTCTGAAAAACTGTGTTTTTCATGTGAGGAAAATCTTCGAAACCTCTTTACCGATCGCTTTGAAATTTTGACACAACATTGCATTCGAATAGGCACAGTCTTTTTAAATATCTAACTATATACATGGCTACATGTGACAGCAAAAACATGCATTTTTTGAAAAACAATTCAATCTGTTGGACGTAAGAGCAACACCATGCTGTAATCTCTGAAGTTCTTCACCGATGCTTTGAAATTTGACACAATGTGCATTCGAATTGGCGCGTGGTTTTATATACCTACTATATAGATTGCCACCCCTGTATCAGGTAAAAACATGGGTTTTGGAAAACAGCTCCATCTGTTGCACATAATAGCACATGCATGCATACTAGATAGGTCACGAATTCCATTTCAATGTTTCCAATTGCATTGATAAATTTTATTTTAATTGATTTTGATTTATTATATTTTTTAATTGAATTATTTTGTGTGACATTGTGTTGGAATTGAGCTGTGTTGTTTACCATATCGTTCATTTCGTAAGTATAAGTATAGATGCCACACCTGTGACAGGTAAAAATTATCCTTTCTTGAAAAACAGCGCCATCTGTTGCATGAAGGAGCAACACGTATGCTATACAATATGTATAGTTCCATTTCACTGTTTCTAATTGCTGATAAATTGAATTTTCATAGATTTTGATTTTTTTCATTTTATTGTATTATTTTGTGTGAATTGCGTTGGAATTGAGCTGTATTGTTTATCATATCGTTCATTTCGTGAGTATAGTTTATTTTTTTCAAATTTTCATTTATTTTTTAACTGCTTTTCTTATAATTCAGTGATGGGAACATCAGATCACTTGATGTTCACCAATTTTCTGATGGGAACATCAGACCATTTAGGAAGGCATCGGACGAGGGAGTGGGAATGGTGGGGATGACGAGGGACAAGGGAGGGGTTAATGGTGGAGAGGTCAAGGGAGGGGGAGTTTGGGATGGTGGGATGGTGGGGGGGGGGGTAGGACAAAGGGACAGGGGAGTGGGGCATGGTGGAAAGGAAGAGGGGATGGTGGAGTTGGGGAATGGTGGGGAGGACTGGGGGACAGGGAAGGTTGCTTTGGCTCCGCATCGCACATGTGTTACTGAGCCACCAACCCGTCCTCGCAAATTCGTATAGTCAATATTGACTTATTAGTTACGTGCATAGGTGACATACTAAACATAATAGTTTCCCTTGAAAAGCTTCATAGAAAACACCGACCTTACCTAACCTACTTAGTATGTTAAAATAAGCATCTTATAGCTTCGTAATTTCAATTGTTACTTAACCTATTATAGGTATAGGTTAGGTAATAATTGTAATTACGAAGCAATAAGATGCTTATCTTAACATACTAAGTAGGTTAGGTAAGGTCGGTGTTTTCTATGAAGCTTTTCAAGGGAAACTATTATGTTAAGTATGTCACCTATGCACATATTTAATAAGTCAATATTGACTATACGAATTTGTGAGGGCGGGTTGGAGCCACAGCAACGTGTGACCGGTACTGATAGTCTATATAAATCAAAATGTAAATGTTCGTTTGTTCAAAATTGCTAATCTCTGAAAGTTTTTCACTGATTGTTTTGAAATTTTCACACAACATTCCATTCGCATCCAAGCAGGTTTTTATATACTACTGTATAGATGTGACGTCTGAGATGGGGAAAAACTCGGTTTTTTAGACAAATCCATTTTCATGTGTTTTTCGCGTGAGGGAAGTCTTCGAAACGTCTTTACCGATTGCTATGAAATTTTGACACAACGATGTATTCGAATAGACATGTATTTTTATATACCTACTATATACATGCCTCACCTGTGACAGGAAAAATAATTTAAAAAAAAAAACGCCATCTGTTGGATGTAAGAGTAACACACATTGTTGTCTCCGAAAGTTCTTCACCAATTGCTCTGAAATTTTGACAGAACATTCTATTCGAATGCGCATGTGTTTTCATATACCTACTATATAGATGGCACACCTGTGACAGGTAAAATCCTGTTTTTTTTAAAACTGCGCCATCTGTTGCACATAATAGCAACACATGCTATACTAAATATGTTACGATTCCATTTCACTGTTTCCAATTGCATTGATAAATTCAATTTTCATAGATTTCGATTTATTTTAATCTTGATTTAATTATTTTGTGACATTGCGTTGTAATTGAGCTGTGTTTATTTTACCATAGTGTTCATTCCACGAGTATAGTTTCCTTTTGAACTTTTTTAATTGTTTTTCATTTCGTTTGTATAACTGTTCTACTAAATTTTCAGTGATGGGAACATCAGATCATTTGGGAACGCATCGGACGAGGAAGTGGGGAATGGTGGGGAGGACGAGAGATGGGAGTGGGGAATGGTGGGGAGAACGAGGGGACGAGAGTAGGGGATGGTGGGGAGGACAAGGGGATGTGGGTGGGAGTAATGGTGGGTAGGACAGGGGACTGGGGAGTGGGGGAAGTTGGGGACGAGGGACAGGGAAGTGGAGAATGGTGGGGAGGAAGAGAGGACGAGCAAGGGGGTAAATGTGGAGAGGACAATGGGAGGGGGAGTGTGGCATGGTGAGGAGGACGAGGGGATTGGGAAATGATGAATGATGGGGAGGACAAGGGACAGTGGAGTGAGGCAGTGGTGGGGAAGACAAGAGGACAGGAGAGTGGGGTATGGTGGGGAGAAGAAGGAGACGGGGGAGTGGGGGATGGTAGGGAGGACAGGTGGACATGGGAGGCTTGCTGTGGATCAGCAATGCACATGCACTGCTGATCCACAGCAAGGTGTGTCCGGGTACAGGTAGTATAAAACAAAATTAAACAAATATGTTAAATTTAATATATATATATATATATATATATATATATATATATATATATATATATATATATATATATATATATATATATATATATATATTGTGACGATAATCTCTTATCAGAGATTTAGCCTGCTATTTTCGTATTTCATCACGTCCTCAACAATATGCAAGATACGTTTTGTAGTGGCTTAACGTATATATCAAGACAGCCACACGCACCTCAACTCCCTCCTTCCCCCACTCCAGCACCTGCTGCACACCTGGTCGACGCGCCGAACCCTTCAACTGCCTAACTAGCGACTTGCGGCCGTCCAGCGTTCTCATTGGCCGCCAACCAACACACCACTCCCGTTCCTCGCCATTCACAATCATCGCCAGTTATTGTTGGAGTCCCTTGCATTTCTGCCAGCCAGAATATATCTCATGCTCCTGCTATGAACACCTGAATTTGACCCACCTCGTGTGATCAAATAAGAGGTTCTTAGCTAGCGCATATATTCCCAGCACCATTTTATTTTGTTAACGTAACCAGTTCCCCCTTTTCACTTTGTTATATTTTATGTATTTTTCTTTACATTTATTTTATATGCCAAGGTATCATCTTTATTTTATTTTGTGTTTTCTATATTAAAGTAAAGTATTTTATTATATTTTGTGTTTTCGTGTATCTTGCCTTACCACAGATTATCAGACAAGCAGTCACTTTTTTTTTCCTTTTTTTATTTAAATTAAGTATATGTGGCCCAGCACTAACACCTGCTAGTTGGAAGACTGCCGACCACCATTTCCAACACGTTTCCGTCACATATAAATGGGGGTCTGTCCACGGAGCTTCACTCAGGTATTGGTAATTGTGGTAAGCATACTTGGCTTTCATTTCCCTTGCTTCCATTATTTACATTAATCATTTTTTTAATTTCTATGGTGCTGTGTATATTGTGCATTACGGGAATAGCATATGGCGAGAGTGAGACAACTTTGGATTACGTGGTGACTGTAGGCCGCAGTCATACTCTTAATTGGTCGTCTCCCCCTTCCGTGTTTAACATCTTTTGTCCCCAGATATTTCTCACTTTTTGACAGATTATCACATAGGTACCCTGGTACTGTGGTCTGTCTTCGGGTCAATAGCACCTAAGTCCTGCAATCCGACTCTAGGAGGAAAAAGAGGGCTTTAGATCCTCTAGCACGAACTATTATTGGCGAATTGGGACCTCGCCGATAGTTCTCGTCACCAGTTGACACTCGCACCCCTACTCGTCGGTCAGACTGATGGTATTTACCTAAGGTAGGGAATTGGCGTTCTTTCTTTGAGCACAAAGTTCGCTAATTCTGTAAATACCATATTCAATTTCAGTGGGTACCTTTGCTTATGTTCTATAGTGACTTGGCAAATATGACTACATTTCTTGGACTACCTCATTTATTTTGAAGCCATTTCGTGTTTCACTTGTCTTTTAACCTCAGTTTTCACTAATTAGTAGGATTTTCTTGCCTTTATCCTCCCACAGTGAGTACCAGGTACAAGATTTCCTGCGACCTTATTCATTTACCATCTTGAATTAACTTTAATTATTAATAATTCCCCACAGGATAGGTATCAGTTGCCACGTTTCCTGTTTCTGACATTCACCATATTCTCACTATATATTCGTATCTCCTATATTTTGCTATATTTTCACAATGTTCCGCCTACAAGCATTCAAAACAGATCCAGAAGGTGAAAGAGGGACCTTACGTCACGCTAAGAGGGTCGATTTGTTAACTCTTGCACATGAATATCACTTGGAAGTTCCTGATGGAGCCAACAAATTTGCCATTAATAATATGATACTGGATCACCTTGCTGATGAAGGTATTATAGATTCTTCTACTCATGAACAGTACATTATTTCAGATAAGGATGACTTGAGAGCGATGAAGCTCAAATTGGAACTTGCCAAGATCGAGCTACAGCAACAACAGGAAGCAGCTGCAAGCAGAGAGCGTGAAGCTGCCCTCAGAAGGGAAGAACAAGAAAGAGAAATCCGCCTCAAGGAGCGTGAGGCAGCCCTGGCCAAGGAAGCGGCTGCCATCCGGAAGAAAGAAAGTGAAAGGGAGGCCCTACTCCTCAAAGGACAGCAAGAACGTGAGTTGGCCTTATACCAACAGCGACTAGAGATACAACGGAACACGACCAACGACAGGCAGAAGCAGCTCTAGACTGTCGTGACCGAGAACTCGCGAGGGACGCTGCACACCAAGCTCAACTCCAACAAGCGGCAGCTAGTCTTCCTCCCAGTTTCAATATCTCCCATGCAAGTAAGTTAATGCCCCCGTTCATCGAAACGGAGGTTGATGTGTTTTTTACCACTTTTGAGACCCTTGCTGATCAACTTAATTGGCCTGACGACCAATGGGCTACCCTTCTCCGAGTACATTTAACAGGTAGAGCAGCAGTCACACTCAGCACTTTGGCTTCGGAAAACGACTACACCACCCTGAAACAAGCTGTGTTGGACGCCTACCTTCTCTCCACCGAAAGCTATCGACGAAAGTTTCGTGACTACGTCAAGGCAAGTACCACCACCTTCTTAGAATTTGCTAACACCAAACGAAGATATTTCATGAAATGGCTGGAGGCAGCACATGTCTCTACTTTTCAGAGCTTGTCAACCTCATACTGGTTGAAGAATTTTTGAGACGTGTACCTCCTCCTGTCCGCCTATACTTAGCAGACAAGGAAGAGACGGATTTAGTGAAGTGCGCGAAGTCAGCTGACACTTACAGCCTCATCCACCGGCTGACTCCAGAACCTACCAGCAAGAAGTCTTGGTACAGTTACGAGAAAGCGAGCCCAGATCAAGGTACCTCTCAACTGTACTGCAGGTATTGTCGACTATATGGACACACCATTGACAAATGTGGTAAGTCCCAATCTAAAGGTAACATCGAACCCCCTAAGTCTAAACCTACTCACCCTAAGTCCGGTAAGCCTGTAATGAATGTTGGTGTTCATGCTAATGATCTCTCTCTCTTTACCAAGCATCTATATCCAGGAACTATCTCTACCCACGGTTCAGATTCAGAGGGACGTTTCGGACTTAAGATCCTACGGGACACAGCGGCTCTACAATCGATCGTCTTGAAATCAGCTGTGCCCAACGTCGCATACACAGGAGAGACTGTGTTTATCACTGACCTTACTGCTACAACTCCTTATCCACTTGCCCGAGTTTACCTGGATTGTCCCTTCGTGACGGTGAAGTCCAAGTCGCCGTCAGGGAAAAGCCTTTTCCCATGCCTGGAGTGCAACTTCTCCTGGGCAACGACTTGGCAGAAGACCAACAACCAAACAACCTGATCGTCAAGGACATATCCGAGGTAAGCAACTCTGTGGTGGATAACCCGATTTTTGAACATGTTCCAGCAAAGGTTCAAGAGAGTGATGAAGGTTCTCCTCCTGTTATGGTGACCACCCGTGCTCAAGCTGCACGACCACAGCCAGCTGACTCTACTGCTACCGCTGTCCCTCAGGACCCTTCGAAACTACCCCCTAACCTGACCGCGGTGGAGTTCCGTAAGTTACAGAGAGATGATCTTACCTTGACACCATTATTCTTTCAGGCTGAAACCCAATCCGACAGTGTTCCTGGGTTCTTTATGGAGAACGAAATACTCTATCGCAGGTATAGACCCAGTAAACTGAAGGACGAGGACGATTGGGCAGACGTTGAACAACTAGTGATTCCTACCAGCCTGCGGCCCACGATTCTACACCTGGCCCACGGCGCTTTGTCACACTACGGGTTCAACAAGACTTACCATGGAATTCGACAAGACTACTACTGGCCAGGTATGGTAAACGACGTCAAAACTCATGTCAAATTATGCCACGTGTGTCAGTTAGCCGGGAAACCGAACGTTTCCATTCCCAGAGCACCACTGATACCCATCCAGGTGCCTGAGGAACCGTTCCACAAGCTCATTATCGACTGCGTTGGTCCTTTGCCTCGGACCAGTGCAGGCAATGCATATATCTTAACCATCCTGTGTCCTACCACCAGATTTCCGATAGCAGTTCCAGTGAAAATATTACAGCTGCTACAGTGGTGAAGAATCTACTGAAAATCTTCACCCAGTATGGATTTCCGAGGGAGATTCAGAGCGACTGTGGTACCAACTTCACCAGTGATCTCTTCAAACGGACTCTGGAGGAGTTCAACATCAAACAGGTACTGTCCAGCCCCTATCATCCTGCTTCACAGGGTTCTCTCGAGCGTAGTCATCAAACCATCAAGGCACTCTTAAAAAAGTTTTGTAATGAGACCTCAAAGGATTGGGATAGGCAAATTGATCTCATCATGTGTATTTTCAGAAGTCTTCCCAACGAGTCACTAGGAGTATCTCCTTATGAGATGCTCTACGGACGTAAGTGCCGTACACTCTCAAGGCTTTCAAGGATTCTCTACGTGATGCCACCTTCAGTGAGCATCAGAATGTGCCCCAGTATCTTCAAAATCTCCGACACATTCTAGAGAGGGTCCATTCCTTGCCAGCAACAACCTACAGAAAGCCCAGGAGAGGATGAAGACTCGTTACGACCAGCACTGTAAAGTAAGGAAGTTTACACCAGGAGACTTAGTGCTTGCCTATTTCCCTATCCCAGGTTCTCCTTTACAGAACAGGTTCTCAGGACCCTACCGTGTGTTAAGAGTGCCGGAACAACTTCAACTACGTTCTCGAGACCCCCGATAGGCGGCGGAAGACCCAGCTGTGCCACATCAATTTACTCAAGCCCTACCATGGGGTTCCTCCCACTGTGTTACCAATTTCACCTCATTTACAGGTCCATACAGCCACAGTGAGACCTTCCCTGCTTCTCCTTCCGAAGCACTGACACTGAGAG
>WNGS01131698.1:0-14081 GCA_020271785.1 Procambarus virginalis
TCCCACAGTTCCTCAGTACCTGCAGAGGGCCTTTAACTGTGCGACCGTACAAAAGCTCGAAGGGTGAGAACCCTGTGCTAGCCTGTGGCACCTCCCTGTAGGCAAACAACAAAGGGTTGATATACCTGGGCCACTCCCGAGCTGTTCGATGCACATTCTTTCAACATCTTCTTGAGAGTGCCATTGAAGCGTTCTACCAAACCGTTTCCCATAGCATGATAAGGCGTGGTGAGGGATGCTCTCGCTGTGAGCAGACGTCTGACTTGGTCCATCATCTCGCTGGTAAACTGTGTCCCTCGGTCGCTATGGATCCACTCAGGTATACCAAGGCGACTGAAAAAACCTACCAAGGCTTCCGCTACCGTTGACGTCTCGATGTTCTTCAGGGCAGCTGCTTCTGGGTACCTTGTTGCGTGATCGACCATGGTCAGGATGTACTTACTGCCGTCCGTTGCACTCGGTATGATCGGACCAACCAGATCAATGCTGACCAGCTTGAACGGCTGATCAATGATGGGGAAGGGCTGAAGCTTCCCGGGCTTCACCCGTCCTCGATCAGTGGTGCGCTGACAGGTGGCACACGAGCGAGTGTAACGCTGTATTTCCCCAGTAATTCCTGGCCAGTAGAACACAGCTTGTATCCTCGCACTGGTCTTTGCGTGACCCATATGACCTCCCATCAGAGCTTCATGACCTAAGCGAAACACAGCCAGTCTATGCTCCTGTGGAACAACGAGTTGATCCCAAGTATCGTGGGGCGTCTCAACTCTGCGCACGAGTTTCCCATTATGGTGCAAGTACCAGTACTTGCGTTCCTGGTGTTGGAAAACCCTTTTCTCCTCAGCATACTTACGTATCTGGGCTAGTGTTGGGTCGCTCCCTTGGGCATCAATAAACTCCTTTGCAGACACTCCCTGAATGTCTCGTAATTTCAAAGGTTTTTCTGGGCGAGTCGGCTTGTTGCTCTGTGACCTCGTAGTGACAGCTGCCACGAGCGAGTTACCTGTTAATGGAGTTGCTGTTTCTTCAACCAGAGGTTTTGCTTCTTTCTCCATAACTTCACAGCTTACCTTCTCTCCCTTACTCTTCAGCTGGGTGAGGGTGTGGGCACTCCCTGTGACGTCATCCCCGGGCGAGTCGCCCTTGGGATCAGCTGACCGACGGTGGCTGCGCGCCTTACTCTCCCCCGTTTTCTTTGAGGGCGGACTTGGGCAATCAGAGACTCCCGGAACATTTCCCAATAAAAGTCCATATACAGCACGTTCCTGTTGAACGGCACGGATTTTACCTTTGATGTAAGGTGTGTCGACCCACACATACACCTCCACCATCTCTTTAGTATAGCCATTTGGGAATTTGACATAGATATGTCTACCTGTCTCAGATCCTGGCTGTACTAGGCTCTTTCTTACCATGTGAGTAGTGGCGCCTTTGTCACGGAAGATTTTCGCCGATTTTCCGTTAACATTTCCGTCCACCACCTCAAGGGTCCAAGCTAGTGGATCCTTTCCGACGTTGGGATGATTCTTACCACTTGAGCTCACACCTGCTATGTAACCTGATTTCGGTTTTACCTTGCAATCAGCTGCACGATGACCTGGCTTACCACAGTGTAGCACTTGTGCATATGCTTGTTGGAGGAGTTTCCCTGCTCCCCCGACACACCAGTCTTAAGCTTAGCTCTATCGCCAATACCTGTAGCATGATGCTTCTCGTGCGGCTTCACCCCTTTCACCTGTCTCCTGGCCCCAGCCCACAGATCAGCTTGCTTGGCCATAGACAGATTTGACACAATTTCTTGCTCTTTGAGCTTGACACGCAGAGACGATTCGCATGCTTCTAAGAACTGTTCACGAATCATCAGTTGATAGAACTCCATGCTCCCAGGAGCAGTCTCCATGAGTTCACAGTAACGGTTTAGACTCGATTCTAACCGCTGTAACATGAGCACATATGTCTCACCTTTTTGCAATTGAGCCCTACGGAAATTCTCTAGCATCCGGTCTGCAGTTATGCCAAAACCGTTCAGCAGCGCTGTTGTCAATGCCTCGTAATCTCCGCGCTGGTGCGGACCCAGACTGTGGTAGATAGTTAATGCCCTACCCTTTAACAATGCACTAAGAGCGAGTGCCCACTTTGATCTTTCCCACCCGCAATCAGCGGCGTGACCTTCGAAACGCTTGATGTATGCATCCATCGAGTCGTCCCTCTCATCAAAGTTAGCTAGTTTAGGTAGTTTGACAGTCTTACCTTGTTCAACGTTAGTCTCCGTTGAACGACCACTTGTCTGGTCATCCTGCCTTGCTTGCAACTGCATGCGAGCTATGCGTTCAGTACTTTCTCGGTTCTGCTGATCAGTCCAGCGTTTGTTTTCTCTCTCTTGCTGATCAGTCCACAGTTTGCTTTCTCTGTCCTGCTGATCAGTCCAGAGTTTCATAGCTTGCTCTGCTACTTTATTCCCTTCGAATCCCAACTCCCTAACTTGGTTACGGTATTCCTCTAAGGTGAATAATTGCGAGCCTGTAATACCTACTCTTTGAGTTGGTGTCGTCCACAAGGACCTTTTGGGCCGAGATTCTTCCCCATAGAATCCCCCCAACGGAGTATTGCAAGGGTTAGATTCCCGCGTGACTCCGTTTTCTTCCGCAGCGCGCGTGATTCTAGTGACATCATTCTCGGTGACGTCACCCACAGGGGTCTCTACCTCCAAGTTGTCTCTCACTGGGGTCTCTCCCACTGTGTTATCTCTCACTGGGGTCTCACCACCGATAGCTTCATCCAGTGTGATGAGACTCGTGCACGCCACCTCAGCACTACCCTGCATGTGTGCTTGTAGCATCACCTCTTCCACGGCCCTCATGTGCTGTTCCACTCGTTCCTTACACTCTTGTTCAGTAAGAGTGTCGTAGTCGTCAGGTCTACGAGCGGTCAAGGCCAGGTGAAGATGCAGGTAGCGCTGTTTGTACTCTACACACTCAGACATACTGGTGGTGTGTGTACCTAACAGGGTGTTAAACATCCTCTGAATACTGCTCGTCACTTTTGAATTTTCAGGGAAAATTTAAGTGCGAAATTTTACTGTATAACCTAGCTCATAGGTTCCAACTAAGCCTAACACGTTGGGCGCCAGATGTGGGGGTTTTCTTTTTTTTGCTGTCACGACTGCAATGCGTACGTCGCCAATGTACATGTGGCAGACGCTTCACGAAGCTGTCGGAATTAGCAAAATAGAAAATACGAGAGCAACCGTACAGGGCCTGGGAGCAAGGTCGAGTTAGAGTCCTTGTGGGTCTCTTCTCAGACTAGCCTCACCTGGTCCTGCTCCACGTTGGTCGTTGGAATCTCCTCAATGATGTAACACTTTAAGGGACTCCTAGGGTCCTCATCAAATTTATAGTTTAGTGACTTACAGGCAACTCGGTGTTGAAGACACCTAGAGCTGAAGGCTTGAGTAATATTGGCAGTATTCAGAAGTGGTTCAACGGAAACACCGCATAAAGCTTAACAGTAGTTTATTTACTAACTTAACCACTAATACACAGGGTGCTTGATTTACTTTCGATTGGCGTCAGCAAAGCTATGGTTGTATTAGCGAGACTCTTGACGTCTGGCTAATCGACTCGTATCCACTCGTGGAGAAACACCTAACTTAACACAGTTGACAGCCAATCATTAACACGGCAACCTAACTGCCGGTATGCAAAGGGATCACAAGAGTTCCAACCGGATACTCGGTAATGATGATATGCAATAAACACAATAATAATCACACAATAACTAAATGTGTGGTGTATGTGAAGCTCACATCCACAGACGAGTGAAATGCTGTGATACCACACAGATAAACACGCATTCACCGTCGATTCACCTATGACCTGCGACAGGTATAAGAAGGTGAGAACTGTGGTTGATCCCTCAGATCAACACAGACACAATAAACAATGACAAGATCTTGTACTTACAGATAAGGTACCTTTCCTTACGCACTCACTCAGACTCGTTTACACAAGCACTCGTAGGTGGCCTGATAGCTGGTTTCGCTCGTAGACACGGAGGGTACTCGCATTATCTTGAGATGATTTCGTGAGTAGGGGCGTGCTGTATGCTTAACAGACAGACACACGCGCACACACTGGCACTGACGGTGCGTGAGGTGGTGACGTCACGTAGGAGTGAGGGCGGGGGCGGCTGCTGGCAGCAGCTCGCGGCGGGCGCTCGAGGTACTGAGGTACACGCCCAGGATGAGTGGCGGCTGGCGGCTGCTGTGGTACACCATGCAGGTACACTTGTGGTAAGGTCACACACACAGGTTACTTAGGCGGCGGCACTGCCTTAGTTCACTCTAAGTCACTCACGACGATCTTTGTCACCAGGGGTTACCTGATACCAGTCTGTTTCGCTCTGGAGATTTGTCACTTCAGGCTTCTAAACAATATATTCCCACTCGTGATTCTGGCGAGTGTGTGGTATATCGCAAAGACGCTGAGTTAACTTGACGGTGAGGGATAGACGGTGATCAGTCTATTGGCCGGTAGAACAGAACACGTCCTCTGGGTATGGTCGCTCTCACGTGAATGAGTTTGCAAGGGTGCCGGGCATCTCGTGGCACACAACACAAAAGGAGTTACAATTTGACCAATAGCATTGCAGCAAATGAGCGGGAACCAATCATATTAGCTCGTTCGATGAGCAGTAGCAGGAGTGACGTCATGAACACGTCATAGCTGTTATTCCACATCGCGCCGGTTGACCCCAGAGGTCAGACGCTGCTGGCGCCTTCCCCTCTGTCTCAGCGGGCACCAGCCATGTACTCACTGACCCTTTGGTAGCAAGTATACTTAGCTCCCTGTATCTACTTCCTGCCTAGACATACGGCGGCCTACGTATTTTAACAGTGTTCCTGGTTAAGTGGGCATTCTGGAGATACCCAACATGCTAGGTCACTATCCAGGATTAAGAGAGATAGGCTTTGTGCACGAAGATCTGTGCACTGCAATGCCATTCAAATCAGCTGTGGGAGCATCTTGGGAGACATACTCCCACACTTGATTAAGATAACGATTAAGACCACTGATGTGTTGCTGGGTCTCGAGTATAAACACCCAGCTGGCGACCTGAGTAGACCAGATATCCAAGAGAGCGTTCCAGTGTCAGGACGGGCAGGTTCAGGTGAGTGAGTTATAGGAGGCTTGAACTTCCCCACTCGCTAGGGGTGTATACGGCTAGCCCTTGGCCGACTGAAGGAGCCCAAGGGCGAGCAGTGGCGCCTGGTATTGAGGGGCTAAGACCCGTGAGACGACCCCAACCACAGGTTGGAAGGGGGTGAACCCTGACAATACATACATACATGTGTGTATATCACGAAAATAAACACGTGATTAAAAATGTGACAGTATCAGGCCACAGAGGAAAATTGAAACAGGAATTTTCTTAAATACGTTCGTATATTAATACATCTTCAGAAGGAGAGTAATACATCCGTGGTCTGACACTGTCACATACATACATACATACAAGATGACTTGCAAACATAATGTTGGATTTTCTAGATAGAGCTAGTACATACTATGCATAAAGCCACTAATACGCATAACATTTTGGGGCAAGATGTGGGAAAAACTCTTAGACGAAAACTTAAAACAAAAATTTTGAGGCCTGATAACTCAGTGGACAGAACTCGGGGTTCGTTGTCCATAGGGTTCTGGTTCGATCCCCGGCGGAGGTATAAACAAATTGGAAGTTTCTTTCACCGTGATGCCTGTTCACCTAACAGTAAATAAATCCCTGGGAGTTAGACAGCTGCAACGGCTGCTTCCTGGGGATGTGTTTGTGTGTGAAAATTAAGATTAAGGACTTGCCCGAAACTCTGCGTGCTACTGGCAGAGTAAGAATGTAAGAACTCTTGTATAAATAAAAAAAAAAAGAATACTAGTCTGGATTAAACAATGGGGTAAAACAAAGAGTGGTGCTAAATAGGAATAAATCTGATTGGAGAAAAGTGGTGAGTGGGGTACCACAGGGGACCATTTTGGGGGCCAACCCTTTTTGTCATATACACAGTTGTTATATTGAACACCATATTGTATGCTACCCAATCCCCCAATATATGTACCTAGCCATACAACTTTACCATTGTGATTATTGCTCTCATCCTTTATGTTCTATCAATGTGTTTTAATGTGCCTACTAATCTTTGTCAAATTTTCTTATAATGTACCTGTTAACATTTTATAAGTTCTGCAAGAAATTAACTACTTAAAATTATCTGTTATATTATAACACTGTTATAAACATTGTGCGTACCAGTGACTTTACAAGAATGTAAAAATATCATGCTATGTACTCTCATAAACCCAATGTACCTTCTTGAATATAAATAAAAAAAAATGACAGATTGAAATATCAGCAAATTTGCAGATAACACAAAGCTTTACGGCAAAATTGGAAATGATAATGAAGTTATTCAAATAGAAGAGATAAACAAAGAGAAAACTATACCCTCTTATAAAGAGGATGAAGTGGGGTGTTGGATTTTTCAACTTTCAAATAGAATACAGAGAATGACTGTAAACCAAGTAAGATCAAGTCCAAATGCAGTGAAAAGCTCTGTGCCTCAGGGGGCAATCATTGCACCACTGGTATTTCTCATTATTATCTCTGATATAGACAAAAACACAAGACAAAGATTCGTGTCATTCTTTGCAGATGATACAAAAATCAGCATCAAATTGCCACTGTAGATGACACTGAAAAGTAAGTAATTAACAAAAGAAGGCACTAAACCGGGAAGGCTTTGTAACACCATCGAGTGTGTGGAATAATCAGAGGGCCCTAAATATCACCAAGGATGCCAATACGAGAACAGAAACGCATAAGGCGAACGATATCAAAAGTATCCGACTAACCAAGAATTCTATTGAGTGACAAGTGACCGCGAGGGATGGTCGGAAAGCAAGACACACGCTCGTCCTGGAAGTCCGGACATTCAACAAGGATATGCACAACTGTAAGAGGGACAATAAGGAGCAGATGACACTGAAGAACTACAGGAAGATATAAAGTATTCAATTGGGCAACTGAAATTAACATGATGTTAAACGGTGGTAAGTTTCAGGTACTTAGGTATAGTGGAAACGAGGAACATAAACGAAACACAGGGTACAAAGCACAATCAGACGTACTCATATAAGGAAAGCAACATGTAATGGGCATGGGAAATATGATGTCTGACGACATGACGTTTAGTGAACACAACAAGCAAATTTAGCGGCATCAAGGAAAATTATGGGATGGATTATGAGAAAGTTCAAATCCAGAGACCTCACAGCAATGGTAATACTATTTAATCCACTGGTGCTCTCCGGTCAAGAGTATTGCTCGGTACACACTTCTCCCCTTCAGAGCAGAAGAGATCTATGAAAATAGAGGGAATGCAGTGAAATATATATATACAGCACGCATAGAAGCGATTAAACATGTAAATTATTGGGACCGTCTTAAAGCTCTCAAAATGTACTCATTGAACAGGAGACGAGAAAGGTATAGAATTATATATGCATTAAACATACTGGAAGGCCAGGTCCCAAATTTGCACAGTAGAATAACAACATACGGGAGCGATTGGTACGGAAAAAATGCAGAATGGAAGGAGTAAGGAGTAGAGGTGCTACAGGCACAATGAGACAACACTGAACATCAGAGGTCCACGGCTGATAAACATCCTTAATAAATGTTGCCGGAGCGAAGATAGATGTATTCATGAGGCACTTGGACAGGTTCTTGCAAGAAGTGCCGGACCAACCAGGCTGTAGTGGCCAGATTACTGCAGAGGTCAGATGAATGTGTAGGCCTGGTTGATCAGTCCAGCAACCAAGAGGCCTGGTTGACGACCGGGCCGCGGGGACGCTAAGCCCCGGAAGCACCTCAAGGTAGGCCAGGTTACTGTAGAGGTCAGATGAATGTGTAGGCCAGGTTACTGTAGAGGTCAGGTGAATGTGTAGACCAGGTTACTGTAGAGGTCAGATGAATGTGTTGGCCAGGTTACTGTAGAGGTCAGATGAATGTGTAGGCCAGGTTACTGTAGAGGTCAGGTGAATGTGTAGGCCAGGTTACTGTAGAGGTGAGATGAATGTGTAGGCCAGGTTACTGTAGAGGTCAGATGAATGTGTAGGCCAGGTTACTGTAGAGGTCAGATGAATGTGTAGGCCAGGTTACTGTAGAGGTCAGATGAATGTGTAGTCCAGGTTACTGTAGAGGTCAGATGAATGTGTAGGTCAGGTTACTGTAGAGGTCAGATGAATATGTAGTCCAGGTTACTGTAGAGGTCAGATGAATGTGTAGTCCAGGTTACTGTAGAGGTCAGATGAATGTGTAGTCCAGGTTACTGTAGAGGTCAGATGAATGTGTAGTCCAGGTTACTGTAGAGATCAGATGAATGTGTTGGCCAGGTTACTGTAGAGATCAGATGAATGTGTAGGCCAGGTTACTGTAGAGGTCAGTTGAATGTGTAGGCCAGGTTACTGTAGAGGTCAGATGAATGTGTGTAGACCAGGTTACTGTAGAGGTCAGATGAATGTGTAGGCCAGGTTACTGTAGAGGTCAGATGAATGTGTAGGCCAGGTTACTGTAGAGGTCAGATGAATGTGTATTCCAGGTTACTGTAGAGAACAGATGAATGTGTAGTCCAGGTTACTGTAGAGATCAGATGAATGTGTAGTCCAGGTTACTGTAGAGGTCAGATGAATGTGTAGTCCAGGTTACTGTAGAGGTCAGATGAATGTGTAGTCCAGGTTACTGTAGAGGTCAGATGAATGTGTAGTCCAGGTTACTGTAGAGGTCAGATAAATGTGTAGGCCAGGTTACTGTAGAGGTCAGATGAATGTGTAGTCCAGGTTACTGTAGAGGTCAGATGAATGTGTAGGTCAGGTTACTGTAGAGGTCAGATGAATGTGTAGTCCAGGTTACTGTAGAGGTCAGATGAATGTTTAGTCCAGGTTACTGTAGAGGTCAGATGAATGTGTAGTCCAGGTTACTGTAGAGGTCAGATGAATGTGTAGTCCAGGTTACTGTAGAGGTCAGATGAATGTGTAGGCCAGGTTACTGTAGAGGTCAGATGAATGTGTAGTCCAGGTTACTGTAGAGGTCAGATGAATGTGTAGTCCAGGTTACTGTAGAGGTCAGATGAATGTGTAGTCCAGGTTACTGTAGAGGTCAGATGAATGTGTAGTCCAGGTTACTGTAGAGGTCAGATGAATGTGTAGTCCAGGTTACTGTAGAGGTCAGATGAATGTGTAGTCCAGGTTACTGTAGAGGTCAGATGAATGTGTAGTCCAGGTTACTGTAGAGGTCAGATGAATGTGTAGTCCAGGTTACTGTAGAGGTCAGATGAATGTGTAGTCCAGGTTACTGTAGAGGTCAGATGAATGTGTAGTCCAGGTTACTGTAGAGGTCAGATGAATGTGTAGTCCAGGTTACTGTAGAGGTCAGATGAATGTGTAGTCCAGGTTACTGTAGAGGTCAGATGAATGTGTAGTCCAGGTTACTGTAGAGGTCAGATGAATGTGTAGTCCAGGTTACTGTAGAGGTCAGATGAATGTGTAGGCCAGGTTACTGTAGAGGTCAGATGAATGTGTAGTCCAGGTTACTGTAGAGGTCAGATGAATGTGTAGTCCAGGTTACTGTAGAGGTCAGATGAATGTGTAGTCCAGGTTACTGTAGAGGTCAGATGAATGTGTAGGCCAGGTTACTGTAGAGGTCAGATGAATGTGTAGTCCAGGTTACTGTAGAGGTCAGATGAATGTGTAGTCCAGGTTACTGTAGAGGTCAGATGAATGTGTAGTCCAGGTTACTGTAGAGGTCAGATGAATGTGTAGTCCAGGTTACTGTAGAGGTCAGATGAATGTGTAGTCCAGGTTACTGTAGAGGTCAGATGAATGTGTAGTCCAGGTTACTGTAGAGGTCAGATGAATGTGTAGTCCAGGTACTGTAGAGGTCAGATGAATGTGTAGTCCAGGTTACTGTAGAGGTCAGATGAATGTGTAGTCCAGGTTACTGTAGAGGTCAGATGAATGTGTAGTCCAGGTTACTGTAGAGGTCAGATGAATGTGTAGTCCAGGTTACTGTAGAGGTCAGATGAATGTGTAGTCCAGGTTACTGTAGAGGTCAGATGAATGTGTAGTCCAGGTTACTGTAGAGGTCAGATGAATGTGTAGTCCAGGTTACTGTAGAGGTCAGATGAATGTGTAGCCAGGTTACTGTAGAGGTCAGATGAATGTGTAGTCCAGGTTACTGTAGAGGTCAGATGAATGTGTAGTCTAGGGTACTGTACGTCGTGAGGCGTCACCCCAACATTACAGGAAAAGTATTACCAAGGAGTGCCACAGGGCTCAGTTCCAACACCCGTAATGTTAATCGTCTATATGAGTGACTTACCAGAAGGAATACAGAATTATGTGAACATCTTTGTTGATGACGTTAAGATACTTGTGAAGTTAAGAAACTTACACGATTGTCTTGCCCTTGAAGAACCCAACCACTTAGGCTGGAGGGTGGAGCAGCGGTCTCCCTTCATGCAGGTCGGCGTTCAGTCCCCGACCGTCCAAGTGGTTGGGCACCATTCCTTCCCCGTCCCATCCCAAATACTTATCCTGACTCCTTCCCAGTGCTATATAGTCGTAATGGCTTGGCGCTTTCCCCCTGACAGTTCCCTTCCCTTGCCCTGGAAGACCTGGACAAAAGTGTATGGAGCAACACTTGGCAGATGCAATTTAATGTCAATTAATGCCACATTATGAAATGTTAAATAGTAGAAAATACGCCACACAAAACCTACATATAATGTGAAAAAATTTAACTTCCGCAAACCTATTTACTGTTTGGTGATAGAAGCATCAGGTGAAAGGAAACGTGCCCAACCGTCCTGCCCGGCAACCAACTTGGGACACCAGAGCCGTCGTACACACCACTGTGATAATGCACTCTTAACGTTGAAGGAATAATTGGGGGACCCATAAGGGGAGGGAGAGGAACGTTCGACAAGCCGCCGGCCTCCTGTGCTCGTCGAGGCCAGTATAGTGTTAGTTGCTCTCAAGTAAACTAACACACTGAACAATTTACTTCACAAAAATGATAATATTAATACGGAATATTGCATGCAGAAGTAGCCATTATTGTATCCTGGTAAGACCTGAGCCGTTTAATATGGTTTAACTATAATTTATAAAATTAGTACCCTCACGGGCATCCAAAATTATCTTATGTTAAGCAATTTTCGAATCATATAACCCTAGACGAAAATAATTTTCAAAACTTTATAAATTACAATATTTTATATAATTATAAAGTTTTTAAAAATAATTATAACGCCTTTTTATTTTTCTGTAACGTCGTAATTTTATATTATTTACTTTAATAGAACAGTGATGATTTAATTGATAAAACTAAGCAGAATATATTACATTTAAACTGCTACTTCTTCTGATCCAGCACTAGAAAACTGGAAATATATATTTTGTCCATTTTCTATTACACTTTAAAGTGATAACTTTTCTATTTACTTTCTTCATAATAATAATAAATGTTTATTAAGTTAAAGTACATACATACATACATACATACATACATACATACATACATACATACATACATACATACATACATACATACATACATACATACATACATACATACATACATACATACATACATACATACTACATACATACATACATACATACATACATACATACATACATACATACTTACAAGATGAGTTGCAAACATAATGTTGTATTTCTAGATAGAGCTAGTACATACTATGCCCAAAGCCACTAATACGCACAGCGTTTTGGGCAAGATGTGGGAAAAACACTTAGACAAAACTTAAAACAAAAATTTTGGAGCCTGACGAGTCAGTGTAACTCGGGGTTTGTTTTTGTTGATTGTTGCCGCCGAAGGCGGCTAGTTTATTGTGCACCCCATACTCATCCTGTGAGCGGTAGCGCAAAAAGCATTAGAGGGCACAAAAGGTCTTTATCAGACCTCATCTTAGATTATTACATAAATAATTTCATATATCCATCACACCTTACAGTTACAATGTCAGCTAGTTACAGAGTCAGTGCTATTTCAAGAGCTACATATTTACAGTAAGTCATCGTACATTAATGGTAGGTCTTATCACTAATACATAACAGTTTGACAAATGGGGACATTACAGAGCCATAGGGGAGCTTCTGTTTATTGTTAGTCCTCACAATACACTACTTGTTTCTGAATCTCATATGTCGTTCTTCTACTGGAAGCGAAATGTGGATACAGTGGAAGGATTTCAGGTAATTTATCCATGGTAATAAGATAGGTTGCTATATCATACAGAGTGAGCTTAGATGTATCTCTAAATGGCTCAATTTTACTACAATCCAAGATATAGTGTTCGAGTGTGTGTCCCTGTCTTTGTCCACACACTTTACACTTTACTTCATCTAGATCCCTATACAAGCCGAACTGCCAGAGATACTTGTAGCCAAGTCTTATACGAGCTGTGACAACATCTGTTAGTCTACTGACTTTGTTACTTGCCCCATACACATGTTTTACTTCACACATTTCAATGTGATGAACAATGAACCTTCTAGTTCCAGTTTGCACAGTTCTACTTTCTTCAAATTCATCCAGGAGTTCTCGTCTAATGACACTTTTAAGGGACCTATTTGATAACTCAAGATTCCGTTCAATACTGTCTTTATTTACTGCATCCTTAGCAAGGGCGTCAACTTTGTCATGTTCCTGCAGGCCAATGTGAGAAGGAATCCACAACATTTTTATATTTAACCTCTTGCTAAGTATTTTTATATATCTACGTCTAGCTTCCAAGACAAGCACGTTATTACTTGATTGCAAACTGTTTATTGCTCGTAGTGAGGAAGGGAGTCTGAAATAATTAAGCTGTCTTCTTCAGTGTTGTCAATAATTTCAAGTGCTACCAATATCGCTACCAATTCAGCTTGCATAATGGACGCCAAGTTACTAATTCGGATATTCCTTTCAATTGTGCTGCCATCGGGCTGATGAGCAATAACAGCACTTCCTGCCCTGCCTGTAGCTGTATTGAGTGATCCGTCAGTGTATATGGTTTGTGCAATGTTGTTTTCAGCTTGTATACTGTGAATGTGTTCTATGGTGCTTAATTGCAGCAAGCTGAGCATGAGGGTTGTTTGTGATTAGTTTCTTGGTGGGGTATGCAGAGTGTTTGTTGTCCTAAGGGTCCTGGTTCGATCCGGCGGAGGTACAAACAAATTGGAAATTTCTTTCAACGTGATGCATCTGTTCACCTAGCAGTAAATAAGTGCCTGGGAGTTAGACAGCTGCAACGGCTGCTTCCTGGGATGTGTTTGTGTGTGAAAATTAGGATTAAGGACTTGCTCAAACTTTGCGTGCTACTGGCAGAATAAGAATATATAAGAACTCATGAATAAAAAAAACAAAAAAAAAGGAAGAATACTAGGCTGGATTAAAATGGAGTAAAACAAAGAGTGGTGCTAATAGGAATAAAGCTAAATGGAGAAATGTGGTGAGTGGGGTACCACAGGGGTCCATTTTGGGGGCAACCCTTTTTGTCATATACACAGTTGTTACATTGAACACCATATTGTATGCTACCCAATCCCCCAATATATGTACCTACCCATACAACTTTACCATTGTGATCATTGCTCTCATCCTTTATGTGCTATCATGTGTCTTAATGTGCCTACTAATCTTTGTCAATATTCCTACAATGTACCTCTTAACATTTTATAAGTTCTGCAAGAAATTAACTACTTAAAATTATCTGTTATATTAACAACCTGCCCGAGACGCTTAGCGTACTAGTGCTTTACAAGAATGTAAAAATATCATGCTATGTACTCTCAAAAACCTAATTTTTTTCTTATATATAAATAAATAAATAAATAAAAAATAAATAAATAAATAAATAAATAAATATATGAAAATGGAATATTACAAACCACATCAGCAATTTGCAGATGACACAAAGCTTTATGGCAAAGTTGGAAATGATAATGATGTTGATGAGATAA
>WNGS01131713.1:0-17939 GCA_020271785.1 Procambarus virginalis
GAATAATATATATATATATATAATATGATATTATATATTATATATATATATATATATATATATCATTCTATTAATATATATTATATATATGCGAACAAGCCTGAATGGTCCCCAGGACTATATGCGAATGAAAACTCACCCCCAGAAGTGACTCGAACCCATACTCCCAGGAGCAACGCAACTGGTATGTACAAGACGCCTTAAACCACTTGACCATCACGACCGGACAAAATGAGGTGATAGCCGAAGCTATTTGAACCACCCACCGCCGGCACTCGGATGGTTATCTTGGGCATAGCATTTTACCAAATCACCTCATTCTTTGGGGCACACGTGAGGAACACAAATGCGAACAAGCCTGAATGGTCCCCAGGACTATATGCGAATGAAAACTCACACCCCAGAAGTGACTCGAACCCATACTCCCAGGAGCAACGCAACTGGTATGTACAAGACGCCTTAAACCACTTGACCATCACGACCGGACAAAATGAGGTGATAGCCGAAGCTATTTGAACCACCCCACCGCCGGCACTCGGATGGTTATCTTGGGCATAGCATTTTACCAAATCACCTCATTCTTTGGGGCACACGTGAGGAACACAAATGCGAACAAGCCTGAATGGTCCCCAGGACTATATGCGAATGAAAACTCACACCCCAGAAGTGACTCGAACCCATACTCCCAGGAGCAACGCAACTGGTATGTACAAGACGCCTTAAACCACTTGACCATCACGACCGGACAAAATGAGGTGATAGCCGAAGCTATTTGAACCACCCCACCGCCGGCACTCGGATGGTTATCTTGGGCATAGCATTTTACCAAATCACCTCATTCTTTGGGGCACACGTGAGGAACACAAATGCGAACAAGCCTGAATGGTCCCCAGGACTATATGCGAATGAAAACTCACACCCCAGAAGTGACTCGAACCCATACTCCCAGGAGCAACGCAACTGGTATGTACAAGACGCCTTAAACCACTTGACCATCACGACCGGACAAAATGAGGTGATAGCCGAAGCTATTTGAACCACCCCACCGCCGGCACTCGGATGGTTATCTTGGGCATAGCATTTTACCAAATCACCTCATTCTTTGGGGCACACGTGAGGAACACAAATGCGAACAAGCCTGAATGGTCCCCAGGACTATATGCGAATGAAAACTCACACCCCAGAAGTGACTCGAACCCATACTCCCAGGAGCAACACAACTGGTGTACAGGATCCCTTAACCACTCAACCAACACGACCGGACAAATTGCCTTGCGGGATAATTACTTAGAATTCCGCATTCCTGGTACCCAGGGCGCCTTTTAGACCTAGCTAATATTGTTATAGACTTTAAGATATCTTTAACCAAAGAAGATGATACCACAAAATTGGAAGAGGATGACTATGTGGAATTGGTGAATGGATTGTCAAACACCATGCTTAAAGGTGTTCAGTTTTTTTAGAAGAGCAGGCAGTTGAAACAAATTCTAATTTTAATTATTGGTCATTTATTAAATTAATTACCTCCATTTCTCTATTAAAAAACCAGCGTTGAATGTAATGAAACACCATTTTCTGGGTGAGACACGGAGGCTCCCCGGAGCTTTACCAGGGTGGCATGCTAATGTCAGACTTTGGCATCAGTTATGTGTATGGAGTTCTAGGGCCTACCGGGGACCACGGCTAGAACCTGGCCCCCTCAGAGAGGCAAGGGGGAGCAATGGCCTATAAAAACCCCTGTGTGGTTGGAAGCATTCTATATCTGCCATCGATCGGGTCAAGCATCCAGAAAGGTAAGCATTCCAAAACAAACCCCTATTCTGGTTAAAATTTCTGCCTAAAGCCGAACTAGTAGATAGAACTCCCCAATAGGAAACAAGCAAACTAGTATGACGTCACACGTCACAACGCCGCTGTCTGCGCAGCTCCCCCCTCCTCGGGAGGGAGAAGAGGGAGCCCCAGACCTATCACGCCGGCTATCCACCCATCAGTTCTGAGGCTGGATGTCAAAACACTCGAAAAACCGCCGACCGGAGGGAAAGAGGGTTGCCGGGGAGCCTCTGGGTCTCCCCCAGAAAATGGCGTTTCATTACATTCAACGCTGGTTTTCTGGGGGGAGCCCCGTCGGCTCCCCGGAGCTAACTACCCACAGAGGAAGGTCAAAGGGATGGAACAGGGAGGCGGACACCACGCACGCCCCCCACAGGAAGCTAGACAACCGGCAGCAAACGCCAACGCAAGGCGCCCCATCCCCGAAAGGGCCCAGGAACAACACGAGACAAGAAGCAAGGCCCCAGTAGGAACACCAAAGATCCGTGCCCGAATGACAGCAAGGACATGCCGCCCAGATGGCAGCAAGAGCAGAAAACCCCAGCAGAGGAGCAAGAAGCCCAGCGACCTGACCCCCAGAGGCAAAGGCCAAAAGGAAAAAGAGCCGACGAAAAAACAAACCGGAACTGAAGGGGCACCACCAACCGAGGAAAAGACAGAGCACGCTGACCAGAGATCAGGACAGTGTAAGCGGCGCATGAACAGGCCGGAGGTGAAACAACGCACGAGGCAGCTTACTAATGGTGCAGAAGCAACACCAAAACCGAAAGCAAGCCGAAGCAGCCCCGCCAGCGCCGAAGAAAGAGGCGACAGTATGTGGCAAGACAACGGCCCCCAACCAAGTCGACGCTAACAACTGCAACCACCCAAGAATGGACAAAAGAAAAAGGAAGGACCGCCAAAATACCCCATACTGTCACCAAGAAGTATGCACGTGGGACACCTACCACGAAGCCACCCGACCGGAGGTGAGACTGCGAGGCAGAACGTAAGCAGCCCTGACAAGGCCCCTCCGAGCCCAGGAAAAGGCGGAGCCGCGGGAAGATCTCGGGTGCGACCACCGAAACAAGTTCAATTTACACCCCAAGCCTGGCCCGAGGCTAGGCTAGACTTGTGAGAGGGGGGTCCACCAGGCTGATGCTGGGAGCGTCCCGCAGGCACACATAACCACCACAGCCAGGATAGCCCGGAACCTCTATTCGAAAACAGGCTAGTGTACCTTGGAAGTCCACGGATGTACTGGCTATATGGCGTATGCTAGCAGGTAGGACATGTAACAACCGCAGATCTCCGATGGTTATACAGTGTTCCCCGATTATGCCTATTGCACCACTGCACTCCACTGGTACTGTCCCGCAAGTTCTTCCATACAGGCGGGACCCAAGAGCCAGAGCTCAAACCCCACAAGCACAGCCAGGAGAGCCCTACTAGGTGAGTACATAACCAGCACCACAACCCACACACCACATAACACGAAAGAGGTGGGTCCCCTGAATGACTTTAGCATGGGTTGGACATGCACATGAGTGGGACTGGAAGGGTTGAAAAGGGACAGTCACTGGTGTGCGAACGGTCTCAGTCATACATAAATATACCTAAATAAAGACAGATATATAAACATCCTCGCATCCAGCGCCCAGCCAAAAGATACCAGACCGCAGAAACTCACCTGTCGAACGGAGGCACGAACGTGACACGACCCAACAGTGCCCAGAAGATTCTGGGAGAACCGCCAGGTGAAGAAGCCAGAGTCGGACACGTAGGAGAGCAGGGTAGAGGCGAAGGAGGCGGCCCACACCCATATCACAAGGAAAACCTCGGCGTCCTCCCCACAGCTGGAATCCAGGACACCCCTGGAGCAAAGGGGCACATACCGTAGCAAGGGAGAAGAGCGAAAGGTGAAGCACCCGAGAATAAAGGGCGCAAAACACCAGCACTGAAACACACTGCCCAGACCAAAATAAACTCCACAGCGCATGCGCATGACACGCTGGCCGAACCGCGCCAATCACGACTACTGCACTAGAAAAGTAGCCAGAAGAGGAAGCAGTAACAACAGAACCGGCCAACGAAGCGAAAACAAAGAGCCCAAAGGGACCAAACTGGGCCACGAGCAGCCCAACTGGGCTACAAGTAGCCCAATACAGCAACCCGGACAAGGACAGACGTTCCAATAATACGGGAAGTAGCCAAAACCTTCCCAAACCCTTCAGAACACAGAAGCAAACACCAGTCCCGTAGGAACACAAAGGCACAGTCGCACCCAAGACCAGAAGTCACGTAGAACCCCAAGAACGAGGAAACATGACGAAGACACCATCCCAAAAAGGGGGGAGCAACCACCCGACTCAAAGGCCTAAGATCCGTGCCCGGGAAAGGGCCGACGCCTAACAACACGTACGGCGAGTGGGGAGGAAAAACCCCACTCCGCGTAACCACAAGCCCCGCCTACAGGAGGAGAAAAAAAAAACCCACGGGATCATACGGGGCCAAGGCCCCCAAGTCAGCCCCACCCCAGCCCCGGGAAGCAACACAACAGGCCCCGGGGCCGAGTTGTCCCCCCAAAGCCCCGGCCGTACCAGAAAACCAGGACAGCCGCGAAAATACTAAAGAAGGGAGCCCACTGGCAAACTCTTACAACATGGCTGGACGAACAGGCTCAAATGCCCCTGTCACTAACCCGGATGGGGAATTCCCCAAGACTGCCCGAGTCTCAAAACCATCAAACCCCGCCCCGAACCCACAGACGGTAAGGAATCGGACGTAGGCAAGAAGGGGGGATCCAGGGGAAAGACAAAGGGGTGTGGAAGGAACCGAAGCAACCAACACCTCCATGTCCCAACACAAACCAAAACAGGACAGCCCCGGGGCTCCCGGGAGCAAACAAACGAGAACATCGCCACCACCAAGGCTCAAAGTGCAACGCCCCTGCTGCTCACACCCGCTTAGTCAGCACAACCGGGTAACTGAGGCAACGACCAACAAAACTCGCAGGACTCCAGGTCAAAGGTGTCACCGACCCCACAGGCAGCAGACGGAGGCAAAACAGAGTCACCTGGAGACAAGGGGTGAGAGCTACCCTCAAACTTGCTGGAAGCGAGGGCGGACTCTGGGGTCACATCCATCGGACCGGAGCACCCCAGGGGTTTCCCAAGGTCTCGAGCGTTTACTAGAAGAGGACTCGCGTTCAAGTAATCCCAGGCAAGGTACTGCTAACCGGCGCCCAAAGCTACCAAACCACTTTCTAAGAGCTGAACCCCCGGGACGTGTACACTCACAGGGACCTAGCAGGGGGGGAACCACCAGAAAAATACTCAGAACACGAGGGACACAAGGGGCAAGAAAGAAGGCAGACCCCCACCAGGTAGAAAAACAAAAAGAAAATGAAAACCTTGCAAGAGGACAGCGTACGCAAGCAGAACAGAGCCGGTCGCCATGATTGGTGGAGACAAGCTGCACAGTACCCTGCGCCAGTGCAAAACTGCCCTTTACCCTAAGGCGAACAAGGGAGACAGAACACCCGAGTACACAAAGAGCGGCCGAAAACCAAGCAGTAAATGGCCTAGCAGGGGCAGAACCCAAGGAACTTGTGGAAGGTGGCCCCAAGCTCCAAGGGCAGTACTTACAGGGCACCTAAGGAAGGGAATTAGGCGCATGCAGCCCTAGTACTGGAGACTCATTTCCGGCTCACGCACCACCTAGAAGACAGACACCACCCTCTAGGTACAGTGCTGAAACAACTACTGGAGCCGGAGCACACAACCGTGCCTATAGCATCAGCCGAAGAACTGATGGATGGATAGCCGGCATGACAAGCCTGGGGCTCCCCCTATCCCCTCCCGGGGAAGGGGGAGCTGCACAGACAGCAGCTCGGTGACTTGTGACGTCATACTAGTTTGCTCGTTTTCTGTTGGGGAGTTCTATCCCCTAGTTCGGCTTTTGGTAGCAATTTTAATAAGAATAGGGGTTTGTTTTGGAATGCTTACCTTTCTGGATGCTGGACCCGGTCGATGGCAGACATAGAATGCTTCCAACCACATGGGGGGTTTCTACAGGCCATTGCTCCCCTTGCCTCTCTGAGGGGGCCAAGTTCTGGCCGTGGTCCCCGGTAGGCCCTACAACTCCATACACATGACTGATGCCAAAGTCTGACATTAGCATATCAGCCTGGTAAAGCTCCGGGAGCTGACAGGGCTCCCCCCAGAAATTTTCCTTGGGGAAAATTGGAGCCTTTCGTAGGGAATGGAATGATGACGATGGTATAATCACAAATGAATTCACTAATACTTATTTTACTGGAGCAAGCGTCAAGGATAACAAAAATTTTGACTGACTAAAAAAGTAAAGGTTTGTCAATGTGTTTCCCCCCTAGTATTGGATATAATAACCCCTATATCAATACGTATTGGACAATATAGATGTACGTCTAAGATTGGAGCTCTCTCCTCACGCTTGGGTGCTAAATACAAGTGTGACCGATGGCTCTACTTATCGCATGCATATGAATTATGCTAAATTATGGGTCACAAGGGTGTTCCCAACCCTAAGTGCTTACCTGGCCTTAAACAGCTCACTGTTAGCATCCCCTGACCCCCATAAGCTGTACTTTCAATCGAACCATTTCTAAAACCTATGTCCTAGCAGGGAATCAAACTAGTCTCTTAATTGATCAGCCTTGGGCCCAAGTAATTCCACCCAAGATATATATGGTAATTATTCCAATAATTTATTATGCTGGTCTTCACCAAGGTAATGGTTTATATTTTGAAAATGCAAAGCAGAAAAGTATCACCATGTATTTGAACAATAATGCAATTTACCAAATTGGGGGGGGGGGATTTCGACAACCACTATTCACGTCTATTACGAAACTTTGAAGACATTAGGGTTACACCGTGACTCACTACTGGTCTATGACACTTTTAATAAGGGAAGATCAATATTCGCCTTTGACTTAAGCACCATTCAAACAAAGGATTCCCTCCCTGTGGAGAAATCTGGCAACTTGCGTATGGAGCTTGAATTTGGTGGCGGTGTTACTTATAACATACTGATATTACTGTTTGGGGAAAAGACCGGGGTACTATCGATCGACGGACAGAGAACTGTTCTATATGATGTGTGAGCTTAAAACATAATGAACTGTTATGATAAAAATATTAATTTAAAAAATAATGTAGGGAATCACGTGCTCTACCTAAGTTGTTATAATGCAGAAGAGATAGAACATTTAAATATCACATCAATTAAACCTATTGTCCTTATAACTAGTATATTACCATCACCCAGTAGAATAACTATGGGGCATAGGGTTGGTATTTATGTTGATAAAGTTAAACAACGAATGTTTTTTTTTTTGATAGTTATGCAATGTCACCGGTTACTTATGGGTTTTATTTTGAGGGATTTATTAAAACTAACAAAACAACAGAGGTGTTTGGAATGTGCTACAGACTCCAGAGTGATTTTAGTCTTGCCTGCAGGCTATATTGCATCATGTTTGTTCACAGAATAACCCACCTGGGGTTGCCTTCGACAGTACATTACTAACATAATGTATTTTCCAGTGTTACTTTAAAATTAAACAGTAAACGAGCCCTTGCTTATGCGAGGCGATATTTTCCTATGAAACAACATTGTGTTATGACATTTTGTAGAGGTGTGGGGGTTGGTTCTTATAGGTGGTATAGTGAATATTTTGGTTTGTTAGGCAACCTAAATAACTTTCTAGGGGGTGAGGGATTACCCCCTATGAAAACCCCTCTCACTCCCAGCCTCTCCAGAAGACCATCAACCCCCTCCTACAACTGGACGGTGTCTCTCAAAAACATCTGCAGGGAAGATTGAAGTCCTTGAAGGACCCAGTTAGTATTGCCCACACTTTTTGGTAATAGATTTATTTTAATGTATTTTATTTCTACAGCAAAAAGTTTTTATATCCTCTATTCTGCCTCTTTATTTTCCTTCAGTACAGTTCTGGACCAGTCCATATTTGCAGAGTAGTAATTCTACATGGAGGATCTTCCCTAAACAAGATGCTGTTATGTAACCTAGTTGATGATGCCTGCTGTAAAGGACAAAACCCGCACCTGCAGGGATTAGAGGTATGTGGTAGTTGTTCTTAGAGAAAACAGAATATTTTTCTAATATAAGATATAATCCTATAAAAACCTTTAAACACTATAAATTATAATTTTTTTCTTCCACCTCTCTTCCAGAACACTCCTAATGGGGGAGAGAAGGAACCTCAACCCAAAGTCGACCATCCAACTCACCCCCCACCCCCAAGTGAGGAGGATGGGGTCAAGATCTTCCCCCACTCATTATTGACGAGGAGATGTCAGAATTCTGCTCAGATGAGGATGGGGAGGTGGAGGGGTGAGGAATAAGAGGGGGTCCCATAACTACCATTATTAACTATCATAATTACCTTCTTATACATTATTTGTGGTCATTACCTAATATGCATTAATAAATTATTAGATGTTTTTAACCTCCTTGGGGAGATTTATAATTTAATACTCCTTAAATACTCATATATATAACACCCTAGAATGTATAAAGCTCTTATTAATGTATATAGTAACCTTGGAGGGGGAGAAGGACCCACACCATTGAGAGTGGAACCCGTGCAGCAGACAACACAACCAGCGACCAGTTGTTGAGGGTAGGAGGCCACCGCCCTACTGGCTGAAACCTGTTTTTACATCTGGGGATTACTGGATGCAACTACCTCAGCATTATATTATATATACTTATTACCACCCTCTTTTGGTGTATAAAGCTCATGGACATAGTGGTACCTACTGACACTCATGTATATTATAATATATTATGATCTCTCTCTTACGGTACAGACGAGCCCCGCCAGGTATGGGGGAGGGGGTAGGGGGGACGACCCTACTGAGAGGAACCTGTTTTACACCTGCTCATAGAGATATCCTGCCGGGGCATTTTTTTAGAGGCGGGTGTAGTTGGCACCCACCTGTGTGTATTATATACATTTTATATGTATAAATACTTTTGGTGTATAAAGAACATTGACATAGGAGTACATAATGGATACCTATCTGCACTGTTTTTTCGTGGCTGTCACATCCACCTCTGATGACCTAATATAGGTGGCTCTATCTGGCACTCCACCTCTGAATTTTTATCTGATTTCATGTATAGGTAGCCCTATCTGGCTCTAGAATAACTATTTTTGGTTTATTTCAGACGGACTGACCCAGTTGGCATCCCCAGAGAAAAGTTTCGTTGTATGTTTGGGGATATTTCATTGCGTTACAAGTGTTCTTCATTTACCCTAATAAAACTACTAGATAGGATATAACGAATCAGAGAAGCAAGATTCTCGCTAAGATGAATGGACGCTGCTCGCATGGTGGAAAGACACATAGATTCACGAATATTCATCTTGACGTTGTTTACTGAGACGCTCATGGGAACAATGATCTGAAGTCTGAAGAATGCAACAGTTAAGGGTCAGCTCTTACTTAACGATTCCCATAACTTATATTTATACTTTAGCAAAGCTTTTGGTACAGTGCCACATGAAAGACTGATTAATAACACTTTCATGCTCTCCACGAACTGGACTGGATGGACTTCGACTTTCGCGAGGTGAACTGGACGTTTTCGGGTGACCGAGCAGCAACACTGAAAAGTGCAAACTCTTTTCGTTGCCCTGACCTTAATTTTCGATGAACAGAATTCATTTTTATACCAATGTGTTTGCAATAGAATGATCTATAAGAACATATGCATATGTCAACAAAGCATGAGTTAAATCACACAAAAAAGCTAAAGAACTACATCGATCACTAGCCGTGAGCTCCAAACAGCGACGAAATGTTTCTATTCTTTCCAGGGTTGTCAACTCCTACACTTGTCCTACAGCGTTAAATTTGGTATCACTGTGATCGCAATTAAATTCCCTACACGGACATATGCATATAAATGTAGAATCATGATTGCGGCCTACACCAAGAGTGTGTGAATTGGGCAATTACACTCGCCGTGTCAACAATACAATAGTCTTTCCACTAAGTTACAATACAATGCCGATCTCCCAAATAGGCTATGTGCCTATTAGAGAAAACAGAAATTTAGTGGCAAACATTTTCATACTATCCCCATGTCGATCGAATAAGAATTGCTATGTTGTAAGTGGAGTGCCCCAAGGTTCTTTATTGGGACCTCTGTTGTTTATAATATATATAAATGATTTAGATTCAGGTTTGAGTAGCAACATTTGCAAATTTGCCGATGATACAAAAATCGGTAGGGAAATTAATACAGAACAAGACTCACTATAACTTCAATTTGATCTAAATAGGGTTTTGAAATGATCAAAAGATTGGCAGATGTAGTTTAATGCTGATAAATGTAAAGTTCTGAGGCTAGGTAATGATGATAAAGTTACAAGATACGAGCTAGATGGTGTTGAGATTGCAAAGTCAGATTGCGAAAGGGATCTGGGTGTTATGATTAGTAAGAATTTAAAACCATAGGATCAATGCATAAATGTTCGTAATAAGGCAAATAGGACACTGGGATTTATTAATCGAAGCATTAGTAACAAGACACCTGGTGTTGTTCTTCAGCTATATCTGGCCCTGGTTAGGCCCCATTTAGATTATGCAGTTCAGTTTTGGTTGCCGTACTATAGAATGGATATAAATTCACTTGCATGTGTCCAGCGTTGGATGACTAAGTTAATTTCCCAAATAAGAATTCTTTCATATGAAGAAAGATTAACAAAGCTTAAATTGCATTCATTCACTGGAAAGGCATTGAATTCACTTTCCAGTGAATGCATTGCATTCACTGGAAAGGCGAAGAGTTAAGCGTGACATGATAGAGGTTTAAAATTTGATGAATGGACATAACAAAGGGGATATTAATAAGGTATTAAATGTATCAAAAATACTGGTTCGGTAACAGGGTTGTTGATTTGTGGAACCAATTACCGGGTAACGTGGTGGAGGTGGGGTCCCTCGATTGTTTCAAGTCTGAGTTGGACATGTATATGAGTGGGATTGGGTGGTTATAAAAAAGAGCTGCCTCGTATGGCCCAATAGGCCTTCTGCAGTTTCCTTTGTTCTTATGTTCTTATGTATAACGAGATTGTTAGTGCATGAAAAATCTTTGTTTATTTATTTCATAATTGGTTGAATTTTATTTGACGAAGTAAGGAGGTTGACATTATATATATATATATATATATATATATATATATATATATATATATATATATATATATATATATATATATATATATATATATATACACACATATATATATATATATATATATATATATATATATATATTATATATATATATATATATATATATATATATATATATATATATATATATATATATATATATATATATATATATATATATATATATATATTATATATATATATATATATATATATATATATGTATATATATATATATATATATATATATATATATATATATATATATATATACATATATATATATATATATATATATATATATATATATATATATATATATATATATATATATATATATATATGATGGCATGCAAGATACGGCGAGGTCAATGACATTATTAAGAGAAGCCTTACCACAGCCGGCTGTCCAGCAGAGAGAGAGCCCCGCTACCTAATGTCCCACAACTCTAATGAGCCTGTCGGTCGCCCAGATGGAATCACGGTGAACCCCTGGAAGAATGGTAGACAGTTGGTGTGGGACCACACTTGCGTCTCAACTTTAGCCAATACCTATGTTGACTTCAGTGCTACTCAAGCAGGAGGAGCTGCCAATCACCGGGAAGCGGCCAAGTCACGTAAATACAGAGACCTTGAGCACCACTACAATTTTGTCCCCATTGCCTCAGAGACACTTGGTGCCTGGGGTAAAAGTGCTGCTAGCTTTTTGAAGGAGTTGGGGTCTAAGCTAATCGAAACAACTAGAGACCCTAGAGCAGCCAGTTTTCTTTTTCAGCGCCTCAGTGTGGCAATCCAGAGAGGAAATGCTCACTGCATCCATGGTTCCTGCCCGCCATCTGAGGAGCTGGAGGAGCTTTTCAACTTGTGACAAGCAGGCTTGTACCCTGCATGTAATCAATACTGTAACTTTTTTGTGTAATGACATTTTCAAATAAAGTTAGATAAATATACACACATACCAAAAGAATAGGGGTGGTAGGAGAAGAAAATATCAAAGTGTTCAGTGAGGATCCACAAGGTCTTCTCTGAGTACTCTTTATTTTCTTCTCCGAGGCTATGGGTCCCTACACTTGCACCAGAGGTGGTACCCCTTGTAGGTAAATATATATATATATATATATATATATATATATATATATATATATATATATATATATATATATATATATATATATATATATATATATATATATATATGTACATATATATATATATATATATATATATATATATATATATATATATATATATATATATATATATGTATATAAAGAGAATATATTGTGGATTCTCACTGAATACTTTATTCTTTTCCTCTCCTACCACCCCTGTTATGTTTTTGTATGTTTTGTTTCATTTTGTTTTATTTTATTGCAATGCTACAGTGTACAGAGAACACACACACACACACACACAAATATATAACAATTAAACAATCAGCGTTCGAAGACCTCGTCCAGCTCCTCGGAGGTTGGGTGCGTACCCAGGATACAGCACGCATTTCCCCTCTGCACTGCGACACTGAGGCGCTGAAACAGGAAACTGGCTGCTCGTGGGTCTCTAGTTTTCCCAATGAGTTCCTCACCAACCTCCTTTAAAAACTTGAGTGCACATTTACCCCAGGCGCCCAGAGTCTCAGAGGCAAATGTGGTCCCAATATACAAAAAGGGCGACAGGCAAGAGGCACTGAACTACAGACCAGTGTCCTTGACTTGTATACCATGCAAGGTGATGGAGAAGATCGTGAGAAAAAACCTGGTAATACATCTGGAGAGAAGGGACTTCGTGACAAATCACCAACTTGTGTTCAGGGAGGGTAAATCTTGCCTTACAGGCTTGATAGAATTTTACTATCAGGTGACAAAGATTAAGCAAGAAAGAGAGGGCTGGGCGGACTGCATTTTCTTGGATTGTCGGAAAGCTTTTGACACAGTGCCGAATAAGAGGCTGGTACATAAGCTGGAGAGACAGGCAGGTGTAGCTGGTAAGGTGCTTCAGTGGATAAGGGAGTACCTAAGCAATAGGAAGCAGAGAGTTACGGTGAGGGGTGAGACCTCCGATTGGCGTGAAGTCACCAGTGGAGTCCCACAGAGCTCTGTACTCGGTCCTATCTTGTTTCTTATATATGTAAATGATCTCCCGGAGGGTGTCGATTCATTTCTCTCAATGTTTGCAGACGATGCCAAAATTATGAGAAGGATTAAAACAGAAGAAGACTGTTTGAGGCTTCAAGAAGACCTAGAGAAGCTGAAGGAATGGTCGAACAAATGGTTATCAGAGTTTAACCCAACCAAATGTAATGTAATGAAGATAGGTGTAGGGAGCAGGAGGCCAGATACGAGGTATCATCTGGAAGAGGAAATTCTTCAGGAGTCAGAGAAAGAAAAAGACTTGGGGGTTGATATCACGCCAGACCTGTCTCCTGCAGCACATATCAAGAGGATAACATCAGCGGCATATGCCAGGCTGGCCAACATGCGAACGGTATTCAGAAACTTGTGTAAAGAATCATTCAGAACTTTGTATACCACATATGTCAGGCCAATCCTGGAGTATGCAGCCCCAGCATGGAATCCATATCTAGTCAAGGATAAGACTAAACTGGAAAAGGTACAAAGGTTTGCCACCAGACTAGTACCCGAGCTGAGAGGTATGAGCTACGAGGAGAAACTACGGGAATTAAACCTCACTTCGTTGGAAGACAGAAGAGTTAGGGGGAACATGATCACCACATTCAAGATTCTGAAAGGAATTGATAGGGTAGATAAAGACAGGCTATTTAACACAAGGGGCACACGCACAAGGGAACATAGGTGGAAACTGAGTGCCCAAATGAGCCACAGAGATATTAGAAAGAACTTTTTTAGTGTCAGGTTGACAAATGGAATGCATTAGGAAGCGATGTGGTGGAGGCTGACTCCATACACAGTTTCAATTGTAGATATGATAGAGCCCAATAGGCTCAGGAATCTGTACACCTGTTGATTGACGGTTGAGAGGCGGGACCAAAGAGCCAGAGCTCAACCCCTGCAAACACAACTAGGCGAGTACAACTAGGTGAGTACACACATATGAAGAGGAAAACACTGGAGGAAAACAGCAGTGAAGGAACAAGTGATGAAACTGAGAAAAGGGGAGAACAGATACTCAGAGAACGACAAGGAGGTGTTTGAAGAACTCAACAAGAGATTCCAGGAGGTCTTCACCAAGGAATCTGTTTGAGCTGAATGTGACAAAGGCTGTTGGGCCTGACAGAAACTCACCTTGGATACTAAAAGAAGGTGCAGTGGCACTAAGTGTGCCACTCTCTATGGTATATACAGGTCACTGGAAACGGGAGACCTACTGGAAAGCTGAAGACAGCTAATGTAGTCCCAATATTCAAAAAGAGTGACAGGCAAGAGGCACTGAACCAGGCCAGTTTCCCTAACTTGTATACCATGCAAGGAGATTGAGAAGATCGTGAGGAAAAGGCTCGTAGAGCATCTGGAGGAAAACAGCTTTGTAACACACCACCAGCATGGATTCAGCGATGGTAAATCGTGCCTCAGAGGTCTAATAGATTTCTATGACCAAGCAACACAAATTAGGCAAGAAAGAGAAGGCTGGGCAGACTGCATTTTCTTAGACTGTCAGAAAGCCTTTTGACACTATCGCATAAAAAGTCTTTTACAAAAAATGGAGCAACAGGCAGGAGTAAAAGGAAAGGTGCTCAAGTGAATAAGGGAATATCTAAGAAACAGGAAACCACGAGTAACTGAGAGGAGGGAGACATCAGAGTGGCGAGATGTCACCAGCGGGGTTCCACAGGGCTCTGCACTTGGAAACATCCTGTTTCTAATATATGTAAACGACCTTCCAGAGGGTATAGAATCATTCCTCTCAATGTTTGTTGATGATGCAAAAATTATGAGAAGAATCAAAACAGATGAAGATAAAACTACAGGTCGACCTGGACAAACTGGTGGAATGTTCTAGAAAATGGCTACTAAAGGTAAGTGTAAAGTAATTAAATTAGGCGATGGGAACAGAAGGCTGAATACAATGTACTATCTGGGAGGTGATATCCCGCAAGAGTAAAATAGAGAAAAGATCTGGGGGTTGATATCACACCGAACCTGTCCTCAGAGGCCCACATCAAAAGGATATCATCAGAGGCATATGCTAGACTGGCCAAGATAAGAACTGCCTTTAGAAACTTATGTAAGGAATCGTACAGGACCTTGTATACCATGAGAGCCGGTCGGCCGAGTGGACAGTACACTGGACTTGTGATCCTGTGGTCCCGGGTTCGATCCCGGGCGCCGGCGAGAAACAATGGGCAGAGTTTCTTTCACCCTATGCCCCTGTTACCTAGCAGTAAAATAGGTACCTGAGTGTTAGTCAGCTGTCACGGGCTGCTTCCTGGGGGTGGAGGCCTGGTCGAGGACCGGGTCGCGGGGACACTAAAGCCCTGAAATCATCTCAAGATAACCTCAAGAGATAACTAACCACTTAAGTAAGACCAATCCTGGAGTATGCAGCTCCAGCCTGGAGTCCATACCTCATTAAACACAAGACGAAGTTAGAGAAGATTCAGAGCTAGGCCACCAGACTGGTCCCGGAACTGAGAGGTATGCGCTACGAGGAAAGGCTAAGGGAGCTGAACCTCACATCCCTAGAAAACAGAAGAGTAAGGGAAGACATGATAACCACCTACAAAATTATCAGGGGAATTGGCAGGGTGGACAAAGACAAACTCTTTAACACGGATGGGACAGGAAGAAGGGGACACAGGTGGAAACTTAGTACCCAGATGATCCACAGAGACATTAGAAAGATTTTTTTCAGTGTCAGAGAAGCTAATAAATGGAATGCATTAAGTAGTGATGTGCTGGAGGCTGACTCCATACACAGTTTCAAATGTAGATATGATAGAGCCCAGTAGGCTCAGGAATCTGTACACCAGTTGATTGACAGTTGAGAGGCGGGACCAAAGAGCCAGCGCGCAACCCCCGCAAACACAACTAGATGAGTACAACTAAGTCAGTATACATACATTCATACACACACACACACACACACACACACACACACACACACACACACACACACACACACACACACACACACACACACACACGCACGCACGCACGCACGCACGCACGCACGCACGCACGCACGCACGCACACACACACACACACACACACACGCACACACACACACACACACACACACACACACACACACACACACACACACACACACACACACACACACACACACACACACACACACCACACACACACACACACACACACACACACACACCACACACACACACACACACACATTTGCGGACATATTGAAAAAGAGCTCAGAAGCAATGGCCACAGTGAGGGAGGTAGCCATGCAAGCTGCTACCTCACAGGAAGCAGCAAGGTGCACCACTCAACTGCTGGAGAGAAAGAGATCAGTGGTAGTTGTAGGCATCAAAGAACAGGAAGGATCCAACAGGCAAGAATGGAATGGCAAGGATAGAGAGGCAGTACATGGGCTACTGAAGGGGTTACAGATGGAAGAGGCTGCACACAACATTGAGAAGGTTTTCAGGTTGGGCTGGTACAACAGGGACAGAAACCGACTTATAAAGGTGGTGTTTGCAAACGAAACCACAAAGGAGGATATTCTAGAAAAGAAGAGTCATCTCCAACATGTGGAGGGATACAAACAAGTATTCCTGCAGAGGGACAGGACGAAGGAGGAGAGAGCCAGGGCAGCAGAGGCAAGGAGGAAGCGCAGGGAGAGAGGAGCAAACCAGGAAATCACAGCCCCCAACACAGCAGTCCCAGAGACAAGAGGGGAACCCAAAACCAGCATCCCAGCAACACCAGAGGGGGGGGGGGGGCAACACCACCAACCCCCTCTGCATAGAAACCCTTCCTTCTCCTCACCCTACCTGCCCCCACCCAACCCTCCCTCCCCCCCCACCCCATTCTGACCCCGACAACCCATCCCCATTCCCATCATGTCCCCCCTCCCACCTTTCCCCCCCAGTCCCCCTTCCCCCTTCATCCCATACCCTCCCTATTCCTCCTCCCCCCTCACCCCGTATCCTCCATGTCCCCCCTATCTCCTTAACCCACACCCTACCCGTTCCCCCTTCCTTAAACCCCCACCCCCCACCCCAAAACCCTCTGCGACCCTGCAAACCACCTCACAGATCCTCTCGCCCACGGAACAGCTTCCCACACCAGTAGAATACTCGCCAAGAAAGGGATATGTAAATGAACAGAAGAAAGTGAGCTTCAAGGCGATGTACACTAACATAGATGGGATTACAAATAAAACTAGTGAACTTGGAGAGTGGGCACTAGAAGAAAACCCAGACATAATAGCACTCACAGAAACAAAGCTAACGAAAATCATAACAAATGCAGTGTTTCCACAGGGCTACTATGTAGTGAGGAAAGAGAGAGAAGGGAGAGGAGGAGGTGGTGTGGCTTTGCTACTAAGAGAAGGTTGGAGTTTCGAAGAGATGGTAATTCAGAACTGTGAAGGTTTCAGGGACTACATATCAGGCACCATTGCAACTGGAGGACAGAAAATTATAATAGTAGTCATATATAACCCCCACCGAATGACAGAAGACCCAGACAGGAATATGATAGAAACAACATGGCCACCATCAATATAATAGAGAGAGCAGCTTCTGTGGCTAGCAGGAACGGATCCAGACTTCTAATCATGGGAGACTTCAACCATGGGAAGATAGATTGGGGAACAAAGACCCACACGGAGGCCCAGACACGTGGAGAGCTAAGCTGCTGGATGTGGCAACAAGAAACTTTCTAAGTCAACACGTCAAGGGACCGACAAGAATGAGAGGAGGGGAT
>WNGS01131713.1:17964-33789 GCA_020271785.1 Procambarus virginalis
TGCAGCTTCTCTCTGTGGTATGCTCGGGTAGAGCGATACCACATCCATGGAAAAAAGGCGGGCCCCCTCTCGGGACGGGGCCTATAATTTCTGCAATTTCTTGAGGAAATCGTCGTATCTTTGATTCTTTTCCGGTAGTAGGCGTAGTAAGGGGGTTCAGGAGAGCTGTGCAGATCCATTCTACCGGCCTTGTTGGGGCCCGGCATCCGCTTAGAACCGGTCTCCCTTGCCACGTTCCCGTTGTTTCTTCTAATGCTTTATGGATCTTTGGTAAAAGGTAGAGGTGGGGAATGATGGATTCAAAGGTTAGGAAGAAACCTCTCGCCACTGCCTGCATGAGTCCTCCTTTCCCGTCCCCAGTCTTGTTTTCGAACAGCTTGAGAACTATCCTTTTACTCCTCGTTGGGGCGTTTCTAAGCGCATCGCCCTGGTTGTGTATCTGTTTGTAGGCTGCAGTGTCTGCTAGGTGCCTCTTCATCTCGTTCCTTTAGTTGTCCTTTCTCCAGGCAACGACAGTACCTCCCTTGTCCGCGGCTTAATCACAATATCCGTGCGTCCTTTCAAACGTTGATAGGGCTTCCCTCTCCTCCCTTGTGAGATTGCAGTTGCGTCGTCGTTCCGCTCCACGCTTGAGGTCGACCTTTATTTGCTGGATTACCGGTTTAAGGCCTACTAGGTTGTAGTTTGGGCACTGGACTGGTTTGCTGGGGTGTAGGTACCTAAAAGAGAGGGAAAGTTTGGCTCTCTTAATTGCTCCCTGTGACTTACCTTGCTCTGGCCGGAGGTTGCTCCCAACTTGGTTGATACTAGTTTCCAAGTTGTTGCACATATCCTCTATCGCATCTTCCCTCTTCTTACGCGCCGGAGGGCCTATCACGAACGTAAGTCCCTTTTCCAACAGTTTCCTCTCCTGTTCAGTAAGGGGTACCTCCGAGACAACTGTCTGGTTCAATTGTCCTCTTTTCTGCCTTAATTCCTGTCGTTTTCTGAGTTTCTTCCGATCTCCACCGTTCCACCCTCTGTCTCCGTCTCTTCCTTGTTGGTCTCGCTTCGTGCTGTTCCAGCGCTTGGGTCTGTTGTTGTTCTCTTGGTTCCGATTGTTGCCTCTGCCCCCTGTTTCTGTTTCTGAAAAAATTATTATTATGACCCCTATTATTATTATTACCTCCCTGTCTGTTGTCCCTGCTATTTTTGTTGTTCCAGGAGGGGTAGTCGCTGCTGTTATTGTATCTGTTGTCTCCTGGGGTGATCTTGTTTTTCTGGCCTGTGTGGTCGCCGGTCACTTTCCTGTTACACTGGCCTCGGTTGTCTCTGGATCTGTTCCCGTTGTTCCTCGTCTGGTTTCCACCAGGTTTGTCTCGTGATGAATTTCGCCATCCTTCTCGTGACCTGTCTCCGTTATTCCTACCTTGCCTGTTGTTGTTGTTGTTCGCCGGGAAGTCCCGTTGGAAGTTCAGTCTCTTCGGGCTCTTCCTCCTGTTCGAATCTGTTCTGGGTGGGAGGGGGTTTGTTGTGGGGCAGGCTTGCCTAGAATCGGGGACAGAGGGACATCATTGTCATCGTTCATCAGGAGTACTGAACGTAAGGGTTTGGGGCCGCTTGTTTTTGTTGTTGCACTTGTTCTATGGCTCCTAGGCCTAGGGCTTTGTCCACTGCAATAGTCAGGCTCTGCAGCGTGCCTTCCTGAGGGTTTGAGAAGAAACTTTCATACCTGTGTGGACGGTCTGTCCCGAGCGCATCATGAGACTTCCATCGTATGGTCTTTCAAGGGTCCCTGGTTTCGGAGTTGTCTTTCGTCTGAAACCTTCCCATAGGGCCGTACCTATTCTTACCTGATCCCATCCTCGTATTATGAGGCGGGCTACGATGAGTTCTATTTTTGGCCATTTTTCTCGTATGCGAGGCTTTGAGAAGGAGCGTGTATGTCGCCATAGACGCTCTGGCCTGTTCCAAGTTCACTCTATTTAGATAGCTGGCTAGACCTGGTAGGATTGGGAGACCTGCTGAAAAAAAATGGGAAACAAACCTGTAGGGCAAGGTATTCAGGGACTGTGTTTAGCCTCATTGCCCGTTGGACGAACGTCAATCTGTCTTTTAAATATTCTATAGTTGTGAAGATCGGCTTTACCAGGTATATAATTTCTAAGTCCTCCTGTTGGAAAAAAGATCCAGAGACAACCGAGGCCAGTGTAACGGAACGGGACCGGCAACCACACAGGCCAAAACAACAGGATCACCCCAGGAGACAACAGAGGCAATAACAGCAGAGACTACCCCTCCTGGAACAACAAACAATACCAGGGACAACAGACAGGGAGTAATAATAATAAAAGGTAGGTAGTAGCATCTTTTTTACAGATACAGAACAAAAATCAGACAGGAACTTCAAGACAGCAGGCTTATGGAGGACCCCCCTCGAAAGAAACTCTTGAGGAGGCCATCCTCCATGTGATGAGAGACACCCTTTTGCAATTTGAAGGACGGGCATACCGGCAAACACAAGGTACAGTGATAGGAGCATCCATTAGTGTGGCAATCGCTGAATATTTGTGCATGTAGTGTTCGAGAGGAAACGATCCCACAGGAAGGACGGGACCGGAGGTATATTTCCGTTACATAGACGACATCTTCGGAATAATGGAGGACGGTTTCCCGCGCCTAGAAGGCTTTCTTTTCATGGTCAATACAGTTCATGAGAACCTTAAGTTTACCCTCGAACATAGTGACTCCACGATTAATTTCCTAGATACAAAGTATATATAGACCACTAACTAGGAATCTGCATACAAAGGCATACTATAAACCGACTAACCTTCATACGTATCTGAAAATTTGACTCGAGCCACCCACTAGCCCTGAAGAAGTCGCCTACCCTACTCACTTGGACTCAGACTCAAGAGAATTAACAGCAAAGAAGAGACGCTATATCCCCAGTTTGATGACCTATGGGATAGTTCAGGAACAGAGACTATCCAGAGACAATAATACATGCAGCCTAGGAGAAACTCAGAGAAAAACAAGGGCAGAGCTACTCAGACCTAGAACACAAGAAGTGGAAGACAAGAGATGGCTTCTTCCAACCCTTTTCTTCCCAGGTCTTGCAGCACAGCTTAAGAGAAAACTCCAGGAAGTATGGACATGGATGAGGGAAACGTACAGCGAACATCCATCCTGGGTAAAATTCCCACAAAACCCTCCCATGATCGCCTGGAGGCGAGGTAAGTCTATAAAGGACCACCTTGTTAGAGCAGCGGTGCAGGTAGATCATCTCAACCGAACTGGGGGAGAGGACCAGGTCTAGGTTACAGTTCAAAAGAAATGAAACTTACAGACCCTAACCTAACCTGACACAGGCTTGGAGTGCGACCTGCGTGGAAGCGGAGTATGCAGAGTGGTTAGGCGGGGCCTATAAGTACAAGCACTGCATTCATTATGATTCCCAAGAGTTTTGTTTCTTTGAGTCCGATTTTATCTGGAGTTACGTCTTGTGCTCTTTCTCTACGTTTACTAGCCTTGATTGTAATACCATTTATGTTCGAGTACATTACCTTGAAGCAAACTCTCTTCTGTCCATTCTCAGTTTTTGTTGATTCCACTGGAGTTGGGGGGCAAGGGGTGTCTGGGGTGAGAGGGCCTAGGAAGGAGGACCTGGGGGATCTGGAGTTTGGGGGGGGGGCTGGGAGGATCTGATACAGGGGGCTAGGGGGGTCAGAGGTGGTGTGGCTGAGGGGGTCTATGGTTGGGGGTTAATTAGGGCATGAGATAAGAGACCAGAAGAGGCATGTAATGGGAGGTCATGGGTTGGGGTATTCAGGAGTGACTGGGATGGGTTTGGAGGTAGGCAAGGGCTTGGGTAGGGAAGGGGAGCCTGGGGAGGGGTGCTGGGAGGGAGTGGAGGAGGGTGGGGTAGGAAGGAGAGTTTAGGGTGGGGGAACTGGGAAGGGCATCCCTGGAAACACAAACCGAAACTGTCTCTATTTTCCGCTTGTTACAACTTGTAATAAAGTTGTTACATCTTCGCTTAACGTGTTTATGACGTATTAGAACGTTGTTATAACTTGCTATATTGGTTGTTATAACTGGTTAGGAGGCGTTAAAACTCGTTCGAACGTTGTACCAACGTCGTAGTTTCGGTGTGTGTTTGGCGGGATGGGCTGGAGAATCAGTGGAGGGCATGGGGTGCGGGAACAGAGCGGACCTGGGGAAGGGGTTGTAAAAGAAGGGCATGGGGAGGGAACATCGGTGGCCTGGGGTCAGGGAACATGGTAGGCATGGTCTGAAGAGGAACATTAATGTCTGGGGAGGCGCAGGTGATTGGTGGGGGATGGCTGTGGGGTTGGATGATGGGAGGCTTCTGTTACAATTCTCCATGGGAGTACAGGCCTGCTGGTAGGGGGATTCCCACTCTCCTCTGAGGTTCCTAGAGATACTGAGCCGAGTCCTATGGCTCCCATATCCCCAAACCTTTCTTTGTGTCTCCTTGTTTCTGCAGCCTTCCTTCTCTCTTCCCTCGTCATGTCCCTTTGCAGAAAGACGTGTGTGTGTGTGTGTGTGTGTGTGTGTGTGTGTGTGTGTGTGTGTGTGTGTGTGTGTGTGTGTGTGTACTCACCTAGTTGTACTCACCTAGTTGTGCTTGCGGGGGTTGAGCTCTGGTTCTTTGGTCCCGCCTCTCAACAAGGCAAGGTCCTGTGTGTGTGTGTGTGTGTGTGTGTGTGTGTGTGTGTGTGTGTGTGTGTGTGTGTGTGTATTTACTCTCTGCATTTACTATGTATGTCTGCAGAATCGAACTATTAGCTGTTGGACCTCGTCTTTCTAACCAATCTATTTTTTCTCTATTTTGTCTGCTACATATATGTATTTCTCTAACACACACACACACACACACACACACACACACACATGCACATTCCCAGGAAGCAGCCGGGCACCTGACAGCTAAGTGGACAGCGCTTCGGATTCGTAGTCCTGAAGTTCCGGGTTCAATCCCCAGTGGAGGCGTAAAAAATTTGCAGAGTTTCTTTCGCCCTGATGTGCCTGTTCACCTAGCAGTAAATAGGTACCTGGGAGTTAGACAGCTGCTAGGGGCTGATTCCTGTGGGGTGTGTAACAAAATGGAGGCGTGGTTGAGGACCAGGCCGCGAGGACGCTGAGCTCTGAAACTATCTCAAGATAACGTCAGGATATCACGTAGCAACTGTCTAACTCCTGCTGTTCTCCATGTACCTATTTACTGCTAGGTGAACATTTACATCAGGGTGAAAGAAACTCTTCTCATTTGCTTCCGCCTCCGCCGGGAATCGAACCCGGGTCATTACGACTACGACCCCCGAGCATTGTCCACTCCACCGCGAGTCTTCCATATGTACTCGCCTAGTTGTGCTTGCGGTGGTAGAGCTTTGGCTCTTTGGTCAACCGTGGTCCACATGCGTGCATATGTGTGTGTGTGTGTGAGAACTTTTCTATCCCTATCAAGTATATAATATATTCTATACATCCATCCAGATGGCTGAATTTGTTGCAAACATATATGGATTTATATTTAAATTACTCGATTTGTTAAACAGATGATTGGATTTTTGCTCATGTGCCAGGAATTGTTGCACAGATGGCTGGAGTAAAAGTTCTTTAAAAAAAATGATTCTATATGAAAGTTCTTCAGGAAAGTTCCGTAAATTAAGCAGCTGTAAGGTTGTCGCATTTGATTAACATTTCTTTGCACATTTCAATGGGTTTTCTATTTACATATATATAAATCTTTTACTACATATGGGAAATTTATGTAAATGCATATGATTACTGTTGTAAATATTCATTCATGCACACTTGAGGATGAATCTAATTAGCATATTTTCGTGAGCTTGGAACGCCTCTATGCACAAATTATAGATTCCAAAGCCGATTCGGAAAACTTAAGATGAAAATTCCGTGGATTAGCTAAGGAACAATTTAAGAAATTCTCAGAATTCAATATCTTCTTTCCAGTAAGTTTATTGCCTTAATTCTAATATCCTGGGAATTTTGAAGTGTTTCATGCTTCGTCAGTGGAGTGTTTCACTAAATTTTATTAGTTATTCGGTGTGAGTTTAATAAGTTGAAGGTGTAAATTAAATTTTGTTTAGTAAGAGTTTCTAATTTAATAAACCTGTTATGGTTCCCTACACGGAAAGCTTTTGAACCTAAGAAGCGTGGATCTGTTCGACCAATTTATGAGCAAGCTTAAAATGTTAGCAATTTCATTTACATGTTTCAATTTTTTTCGCTTCTTACTCTAAACTTAAAAAACAAAAAAAAATATTTTAATATCATTTAGTGTTTTCAGACCTGCTCCCATGATAATATTGATTCAGACTTTGGGGAAACAAAATTAATGAATTATGTATAAAACGGTTAAGCACTGAGGTCTGAAATGTGATCAGACACAGAGGCAAGAACATTTTTCAAATCAATGCAATTAGAACTTTCTCCTTACAATTACCTATACTTTGGAAGAGATATAAGGAGAAGGAGCTGGTAAATGAGGACAAAAATCTGGGATATAACTAGAAGAAGCTAGTATATGAGGACATGAAGCTGGGATATGGGGAGAAGGAACTGGAATATGAGGACAAGGAGCTGGGATATGAGAAGAAGCTGGGATAAGAGAACAAGAAGCTGGTATATGTGAACGAAAAGAAAGAACGGTATCCAGTCTCTTGGACTATCGGGGTTCAAGGATAGACCAGCAAGAAGGAAGGTCGTTTCTCTACCGACCATTGTAACTTGTGTTTCTTATCGACTTAACTATCGTCAACAATTCCTCACTACCATTTTGTAATGAAAGATGTTGATAATATTATTGCACAACTTCTTATCATTTCACCTTGTTTTGATGAAGACAATGCCAAAGGCAACATCAGTCTACCATTGTCATTCCTAAATATGTTCTTAAATATGTATTTTCTTAAATATGTTCTATGGGCGATTACATTATCACCGATAGGTCATATTTTCACAAATCTAAACACCTAAACTATTGTGATCGTCTCTAAGCTCTCCAAATGTATTCTCAAGAAAGAAGACGATAGAAGTATCAAATAATATATATCTTGGAAAATACTGGAGGGCTTGGTCCCAAATTTACAAAGTAGAATAATAGCATACTGGAGCAAACGAAATGGAAGGAAATGCAGAATAGAACCAGTAAATAACAGATATGCCTTAGGCACAATCAGGGAACACTAAATGAACATTAGCAGTCCAAGGTTGTTCAACGTCCTCCAGCGAAAATAAGAAATATTGCCGGAACAAAAGTGGACATCTTCAAGATAAAACTGGATAGTTTTCTTCATGAAGTGCTGGACCAACCCGGGTTGTAGTGGATATGTGGGCCCTCGGGCCACTCCAAGCAACAGCCTGTTGGATCAAACTCTCAAATAAAACCTGGCCCCTGGCCGGGCTTGGAGTAGAAGCTGTCCCAGAACCCCATCCTGGTACAATGCAGGTACTAGTTACCTGAATAAATATTTGCAAATTTTAGAAGATTAAGTAAATTGCAAGTGGTTGCACTTTACTTAATCTTCACCTCTTAGGTACTATCAACAAATAGCTGACAGCAGAGGCTAATGCATCTAGGATCCGATTAAACTCACGCAAATGCAGATCTCGTAGCAATTAGCTGTTATTTGATTGGATGTAATCCTTCAGCATGGACTAATACATTGGGTAGCACTCAGCTCTATTTCACGCGTCAGTTTTAAACAGTTGATATTGTTTTGTTTATAACGCAGACAATCTCACAATAACGAGATTAATAATTAGACATCTAATCCACTATTCAGAAAGGAGAACTGACGACATTTCAGTCCCTCTTGGACCATTATTAAGTAATCTAATGCATTCCAAGGATTAATTGTCAAATACTTCTGTCTGTAATCAACAGATTCAAATATGAGACGTACTGACCCAGTTGGCATCCCCAGAGAAACATTTCGTTGTATATTTGGGAGTAGTTATTCTAGAGCCAGATAGGGCCACCTATACATGGAAATTAGATAAGGTATCAGAGGCGGAGTGCCAGATAGAGCCACCTATATTAGGTCATCAGAGGTGGATGTGATAGCCACCAAAAAACAGTGTAGATAGGTATCCATTATGTACTGCTATGTCCATGTTCTTTATACACCAAAAGTATGTATAAGTATAAAATGTATATATAAATGTACATAATACACACAGGTGGGTGCCAGCTACACCCACCTCTAAAAAAAAAACGTGCCCTGGCAGGATGTCTCTGGGCAGGTGTAAAACAGGTTCCTCTCAGCAGGGTGGTCCCCTTTACCCCCTCATACCTGGCGGGCTTTTCTGTACCATAAGAGAGGGCCCCCCCTCTCCCAGGTGGCCTAAAGGTGCTTATACTTAAGGATATATATATATATATATATATATATATATATATATATATATATATATATATATATATATATATATATATATATTATCATATATACGCAACATCAGACAAGGACAAAGCCCGCCTCAGAGCAGTGCGTGCCCCCCATGCAAGAGACTTCCTCCTGGCAGTACCCATGTCAGCAATGGGCATGCGCCTAGATCCAGAATCCCTTCGTGTAGCAGTGGCCCTCTGCCTTGGTGCCCCAATTCACACTGAATACAAGTGTATTTGCAACAGGGTGGAAGCAGACCAATACGGACTGCATGGGTTGCATTGCGGAAGCACAAAGGGCTGGCATGCAGACACAACGAGGTCAATGACATCATCAAGAGAAGCCTCATCTCAGCTAAGTGCCCAGCGGAGAGAGAACCTCGCATCCTAGGGGTCCAAAACCCGGATTTCCCCTCACTTCGCCCTGATGGCATCACCATATACTCATGGAAGGATGGTAGACAGTTGGTGTGGGACTACACATGTGTATCCACCCTGGCTGACACCTATGTACGCTTCGGAGCTGATCAAGCAGGTGGGGTGGCCAACCACAGGGAAACAGCAAATCTCTCAAATACAGGCGACTGGCAGGTCAATACCTCTTTGTTCCCATAGCGTCTGAGACGCATGGCCCCTGTTGCAAGAGTGCCTTGGGATTTCTCAAGGAATTGGGTTCCAAGCTCATTGACGTCACCAGAGACCCAAGGGCTTGCAGTTTTTTGTTTCAGCGCCTCAGTGTGGCGACCCAGAGGGGAAATGCTTGCTGCGTCCTCGGTTCCTGTCCGGAAGCGGAGGAGCTTCAAGAGCTCCATAACCTTTAGGCATTTGTCTTGTATGTTTGTAACCTTTAAATACGCAATAAAGCATAAAAAAAAGAAGGGGGTGGTAGGAGAAAAGCACACAGAAACTGTATTGGAGGGAACCTACATTCCCTCCAATGCGTTATGTGTGATTTCCTCCGAGGCTATGGTCCCCCTTCTTCCAGCCAGAGGTGGTACTCCCTTCCATATTGAAATATATATATATATATATATATATATATATATATATATATATATATATATATATATATATATATATATATATATATATATTGTATATATACTTAAAAAATAAAAGAAGGTGAAAGAAATAACCCATTTGTTTTATAAATTATATTAACAAAGTACATAAGGTCTTAAACATAGTCATAATCTAAACCTTCCCACCCTCCATCATAGTGTCTAACAAGATCTCTCCTCCGTGCCCATAGGTTCATTGTGGGGTCTTCTTCCTCATCCTCATCCTCCCCCTGGGTTGAAGATGATGACTCATCATCATCAAGAGTGTGATAAGGTGGTGTGGTTCTTCTCCAGGTAGGGGACTACTGACGTCATAGCATTCACTCTCACTGGTAGGGTGTCGCCCTTCCTCACCTTGGGGCTCATTGACGTCACTGCTTTAACTCTCGGAGAGCATTCCTTGGGGTGAGGTGTTGGGGTAGGATTCTGGTGGTATGTATGGGTGTTCAAAGCCTAAGCTGTTGTATTTATTTAGGTAAAAGTGCTTATCATCAAATGCATTTAAACCCCTCTTAGTGGTGGTGACCATCTGCCCTCCTACATTCCTAATTTGAGAATATTGAAAAGTATTTACTATTATTAACTTACTATTTAATAATAGTAAAATCCATTACTGTGTAGGTTTTTTTTAAAATGGTTATGTGTTAAAGATCTTTGCACAGCGCGGGGGATACCCTAAGCGGTAATGGAAATGGAATTGTCGTGCAATGACAAACTATACATTTTAGGTTTGAGTGCTACAACTTCAAGGATGTAGCGGTCTGAAACCTCTGACTTTAAAAGTCCTAAAACACCCTTCTTAGAAGGGTCATACAAGGGGTGAGTTTTAGGGAAGTTACTGGTATCCATCCATGACTTAAGGGGGTCTCTCCCCATCTTGTTGAAGACGTCATCCGTCACTAAACTAAAAATGAAGCTGTCAGTATCACTGTACACCAGTTCCAGCCTATCTGTATAGTGCTTCTTAAGTACCTTGTACCAAAAATGGTACAAACTGTATTTTGCCAGCTCAAAAATCTGGAAGCAAATGTAATTAGGATGAGTAATTTTAATGAATGGTCTGGAACTGACTGACAATAATTTATTGTCACCTAAATGAACCATACGTTTAAAGCAAGGATTTTTCACCTCCCGTTAAAAGACCTTGGCAGAAGTCACTAGGTTGGTGTCAATAGCATAACGGGCTGGGTTCAGTAGTGTTTTACCAAAAACACTATTTGTTAACAATTTAAAAAGTGTTTTCCTATCTGGGCTAGTGGAGACATTTCTATTGTTACTGTTGGTGCTAACAAATTCTGCCATAAAATCTGACTGGTGGAACTCATAAATGGCAAGTATAGTCTGTACTTTGTGACGATAATCTCTTTCAAGAGAGATTGAGCCTGCTCTTCCCTTCAGTAGTCACGTCTCATGCTACATTCAAGATACGATCAGCAGTAGCAAAACGTTTGTCAAGGCAGCACACAAACCTGCATACCCCCACTCCTGCACCCCCCATACTCCTCACCGCCGGCTCGTTGCCTGTACTTCAATTAGCCAACTACCAGTGTCGGCCTGCCTGCATTCTGATTGGCTGGTCGAGACCACACCACTCCAGCTCTGCACCACTCACGCACCTCGCCGAGTCAACGTCGGGGTTGGCCAGCAGTTTCCTCCTCAGAATATCTTGTGCTCTTGGCTGTGAACATCTAATTGATATACCTCGTGTATCAAGTAGCGGTTCTTAGCTTTCGCTAATAATCCCAGCACCATTTATATTACTTGCATTATATTTTTGTACTATTGTTAACGTAAACCATTACTTAATCATTTTTATGTTACAGTTTTTTCACTTGTTATATTTGCACTTTGCCAAGCCAAGGAATTGTCTTTATTTAAATTTGTTTTCTAGAGTAATTAAAATTTCATTGTTTATACTTTGTGTTTTGTGTGCCTTCCCCTACCTTACCACAGACTGTCAGGCAAGCAGTCTCTTTTTTTCTGTGTATGTGACCAGGCATTGACATCTGCCATTGGAAGACTGCCGAACACCATACTCCAGCACTTTACCATCACAACTTCAAGACCTATCTCAATAAATAGCTGTAAAAGGTGTAGAGATATGAAATAACGTTTTTTTGGAAGAGGATCACCAACCAGTTTAATATTTTTTTTAGGGAGATTTGTAATGTTATTTGTTTCCAGAAGTCCCCTACTAAATGGCGAGATATCTCCAATACTTATTTCCTTATGGTGTAAACAAAAGGGTAGATCATCTGTTAGTCTAGCTATTTCAAGTCTTTTGTGTTCGGTGTCAATTAAGAACCAGTAACCTTTGATAGATGAGAAAGATTGTTCCTTCATTATCTTCCCTTCGCTAATGAAAGAGTTCATCTCATCAGACGATAGTCTTCTTAGACCCCTTAGGGTAACTTCTTAGTCATAAAACTCCCATAAAGGGAGTGTAAATCTAAATAAAGTAAAAAGGATGATCTATCCTCCTGAGGGTTAAAAGATGGGTTCACGTAGTGGTTGTTAGCTCTGACGTATCTCCTAACTGCAGTTGTAAAACCCCCTCGTATGATTTGTGACAAGAGATTGTGTAACGTGACATCTGCACTTAACTCCAACGATATTTTGATGCTTTTCAAGAAGCAGTCGTAGGAGTAGCCTGGAAGGCTACAATAATGGGTCATTTCTAATGAATAGATATCATTTAGTATTACTCTATGGTGGGAAAAAATGTCAGCCAGTAAACCAACGTCACTCTTTAAATAAACAAGGAGATAGTCCTTTAATGTTCTACATCCTGTTGCCTCCCATACTAATTTAGAATGTGTATATTTTTTCGAAGTGATACCTGATTTGTTTCGGGAGCTGTAAAACATTTGAATAAGGGGGAGTGTTGCATCATTATAGTAGTTGATTTTTGTGACATTCGTAAGGGAAAACTGCTTACCCTCCAAGAGCAGGTGGTGACTCTCTATAGGTCAATCTCTATCATTGATCGAGTGAATGTTAAGGGACTGGCCGAATCAATGTGGATCTTTGCTAGGGACCAAAGACTGCCTGTAATAAAAGCCAGTGAATCAAGAAATTTAAGCTTCCCTATTTCTACCTTAAGGTATTTTGTGCCCTGCCTCATTAAAATATTGTTCTTAATATTTGAACCCATACCAAACTCCCTCAAAATTAAGCCCATGTCATAGGATATATTGTGAGCAATTAGGACTAAACTCTCTAGAGCATCCCTGTGGTGGAGGTTGCAGTAATTAAATAGAGCTCCAATATAATTGAGCTTTTCCATAAGATGATCATCATGTAAGGCATTGTAAGTGGAGGGAGTAAATACCCTCTCACAAAACTGGCAGTGTTTCTGTCTCCTAAAATGAACCATATCCTCAAGAGACATGTCTATTTCATAATTGAGGAGGGTGGATCTGATAATTTCCCATTTGGTGGCAACTCGCTCCATGAAATGTGAGACGCTGTCCCGCCCAAATATCATATCAACAATTATATAGCTGTATGCTATTGGTCTATGTATTGGTGTAACAGAACCTAGACAATCCTCAGTGCTTAAGTAGCACTCAAAATTTAAAAAGGCTACTTGAGATGGGGGGGGGGGGTAACCTTTTCCCGTATTTTTTAAAATGAAGGGTGTCCCCCTCCTGAAGGTACATCATTTTCTGAGTGATGTCACAGGAGGATGTATGATTTGCAAGATCACTAGAATTATGATATTCTGAAAGACAGTTCTACAGAAGACAGTCTTTCATCTGTGGCTGCGAGTAAAGTTCCATAGGANGTTTCATTTCTTTTGAACTGTAACCTAGACCCGGTCCTCTCCCCCCAGTTCGGTTGAGATGATCTACCTGCACCGCTGCTCTAACAAGGTGGTCCTTTATAGACTTACCTCGCCTCCAGGCGATCATGGGAGGGTTTTGTGTGGGAATTTTACCCAGGATGTTCGCTGTACGTTTCCCTCATCCATGTCCATACTTCCTGGAGTTTTCTCTTAAGCTGTGCTGCAAGGCCTGGGAAGAAAAGGTTGGAAGAATCCATCTCTTGTCTTCCACTTCTTGTGTTCTAGGTCTGAGTAGCTCTGCCCTTGTTTTTTCTCTGAGTTTCTCCTGGGCTGCATGTATTATTGTCTCTGGATAGTCTCTGTTCCTGAACATATCCCATAGGTCATCAAGCTGGGGATATAGCGTCTCTTCTTTGCTGTTAATTCTCTTGAGTCTGAGTCCAAGTGAGTAGGGTAGCGACTTCTTCAGGGCTAGTGGGTGGCTCGAGTCAAATTTCAGATACGTATGAAGGTTAGTCGGTTTATAGTATGCCTTCGTATGCAGATTCCTAGTTAGCTGGTCTATATATACTGTTGTATCTAGGAAATTAATCGTGGAGTCACTATGTTCGAGGGTAAACTTAAGGTTCTCATGAACTGTATTTGACCATGAAAAGAAACCTTCTAGGCGCGGGAAACCGTCCTTCATTATTCCGAAGATGTCATCTATGTAACGGAAATATACCTCCGGTCCGTCCTTCCTGTGGGATCGTTTCCTCTCGAACACTACATGCACAAATATTTCAGCGATTGCCACACTACTGGATGCTCCTATCGCTGTACCCTTGGTTTGCCGGTATGCCCGTCCTTCAAATTGCAAAAGGGTGTCTCTCATCACATGGAGGATGGCCTCCTCAAGAGTTTCTTTCGAGGGGGTCCTCCATACGCCTGCGTCTTGAAGTTCCTGTCTGATTTTTGTTCTGTTATCTGTAAAAAAAGATGCTACTACCTTTGCAGCTTCTCTCTGTGGTATGCTCGGGTAGAGCGATACCACATCCATGGAAAAAAGGCGGGCCCCTCTCGGGACGGGGCCTTTAATTTCTGCAATTTTGTTGAGGAAATCCGTCGTATCTTTGATTCTTAACGGTAGTAGGCGTAGTAAGGGGTTCAGGAGAGCTATGCAGATCCAGTCTACCGGCCTTGTTGGGGCCCGGCAGCCGCTTAGAACCGGTCTCCCTTGCCACGTTCCTGTTGTTTCTTCTAATGCTTTATGGATCTTTGGTAAAAGGTAGAGGTGGGGAATGATGGATTCAAAGGTTAGGAAGAAATCTCTCGCCCCTGCCTGCATGAGTCCTCCTTTCCCGTCCCCAGTATTGTTTTCGAACAGCTTGAGGACTATCCTTTTACTCCTCGTTTAGGCGTTTCTAAGCGCATCGTCCTGGTTGTATATCTGTTTGTAGGCTGCAGTGTCTGCTAGGTGCCTCTTCATCTCGTTCCTGTAGTTGTCCTTTCTCCAGGCGACGACAGTACCTCCCTTGTCCGCCGGCTTTATCACAATATCCGTGCGTCCTTTCAACGTTGATAGGGCGTCCCTCTCCTCCCTTGTGAGATTGCAGTTGCGTCGTCGTTCCGCACCACGCTTGAGGTCGACCATCATTTGCTGGATTACCGGTTCAAGGCCTACTAGATTGTAGTTTGGGCACTGGACTGGTTTGCTGGGGTGGAGGTACCTAAAAAGAGAGGGAAAGTTTGGCTCTCATAATTGCTCCCTGTGACTTACCTTGCTCCGGCCGGAGGTTGCTCCAAACTTGGTTGATACTAGTTTCCAAGTTGTTGCACAGATCCTCTATCGCATCTTCCCTCTTCTTACGCGCCGGAGGGCCTATCACGAACGTAAGTCCCTTTTCCAACAGTTTCCTCTCCTGTTCAGTAAGGGGTACCTCCGAGACAACTGTCTGTTTCAATTGTCCTCTTTTTCTGCCTTAATTCCTGACGTTTCCTGAGTTTCTCCGATCTCCACCGTTCCACCCTCTGTCTCTGTCTCTTGCTTGTTGGTCTCGGTTCGTGCTGTTCCAGCGCTTGGGTCTGTTGTTGTTCCCCTGGTTCCGATTGTTACCTCTGCCCCTGTTTCTGAAAAAATTATTATTATGGCCCCTTTTATTATTATTACCTCCCTGTCTGTTGTCCCTGGTATTGTTGTTGTTCCAGGAGGGGTAGTCTCTGCTGTTATTGCCTCTGTTGTCTCCTGGGGTGATCCTGTTGTTCTGGCCTGTGTGGTTGCCGGTCCCGTTCCTGTTACACTGGCCTCGGTTGTCTCTGGATCTTTTTTCCAACAGGAGGACTTAGAAATTATATCCCTGGTAAAGCCGATCTTCACAACTATAGAATATTTAAAAGACAGGTTGACGTTCGTCCAACGGGCAGTGAGGCTAAACACAGTCCCTGAATACCTTGCCCTACAGGTTTGTTTCCCATTTTTTTCAGCAGGTCTCCCAATCCTACCAGGTCTAGCCAGCTGTCTAAACAGAGTGAACTTGGAACAGGCCAGAGCGTCTATGGCGACATACACGCTCCTT
>WNGS01131717.1:0-15300 GCA_020271785.1 Procambarus virginalis
GCCATTGGTTATCAGCCCAGTTATGGAACTCCCATATATTATTAAATATGGTCGAAAAAGTAAGATTAATAATTCTAACACGAATTTTCTCAATATTTCTTATGTTTCTTTTCACTGTCGATGGTAATTGAAAATCAGTTCTCCAAATTCATTTTCATTTCTAGTCTGACGCGACACTTGAACGCGCGTTTCGTAATAACTTATTACATTTTCAAAGACTTTAGTTTACACACACACACCTTGATACCTTGAGGATACCTTGAGGTGCTTCCGGGGCTTATCGTCCCCGCGGCCCGGTCATCGACCAGGTCTCCTGGTTGCTGGACTGATCAACCAGGCTGTTGGACGCGGCTGCTACAGCCTGACGTATGAGTCACAGCCTGGTTGATCAGGTATCCTTTGGTAGGTGCTTATCCAGTTCTCTCTTGAGAACTGGATAAGTTCTATAACAACTATAACCTGCAAAACAGATTTCTTACTATGCTATAATTCAAACGGCTTTTCATTTTATATACCTGCATTTGAGTGAGGTGATATGTTACAACAGTTTTGGATGAGGTGAAAACAAACTTTCAACACAGGATAGAACACGAAGTATGGGGTAATATTTGGGTAAAGTTAAAGGGGAAGAATGGAAGTAACTGCAGAGTATTGGCCCATATTTCTATGGGAAGTTGGAAGTATTGGAAGTATTGGCCCATATTTCTTGATGCTTCTATATTGTTGCGGAGTCTTGAAGTGGGTAGAATATAGTTGTGTAGTAATTGGCTGTTGATTGCTGGTGTTGACTTCTTAATGTGTAGTGCCTCGCAGATATCAAGCTGCCTGCTATCGCTGTACAGTGTATCTATCGATGATTTCAGTGTTTTTTTGTTAAGACTTCTCTGGTGATGGTCTGGTTGTGGGAAGAGATTATATGTTCTTTAATGGAGCCCTGTTGCTTATGCATCGTTAATCGCCTGGAAAGAGATGTTGTTGTCTTGCCTATATACTGAGTTCTTTAAAGCTTACAGTCCCCAAGTGGGCATTTGAAGGTACAGTATAGACGACATTAGTCTCTTTCAAAGCGTTCTGCTCTGGTCTGGAGAGTTTCTCATGAGTAGATTGGCAGTTTTCTTGGTTTTATAGTAAATCGTCAATTGTATCTTCTAATTTTTGTCTGTAGGAATAACGTTTCTATTAACAATATCTTTCAGGACCCTTTCTTCTGTTTTATGAGCTGTGGAAAAGAAGTTCCTGTAAAATAAAATAGTCTAATAGGGTAGGGGGTACAGGTGTTGTGTTAGTTGTCTCTTCAGAGGTTGCAAGGCGTTTCACTTTCTTCTTATGATGTCTTTAACGAAACCATTGGAGAAGCCGTTGTTGTTGACTAGGACCTGCCTTACCCTACTGAGTTCTTCATCGACTTGCTTCCATCCTGAGCTGTGGCTGAGAGCACGGTCGACATATTATTCATATTCATATTTATTCATATACAAGAGGTACATTGGGAATGTGAGAATATATAATATGGTAATTACAATCTTGTAAAGCCACTAGTACGCAACAGCATTTCGGGCAGATCCTTAATCTAAGAAAATTTTAAATAGGTAATTACTAGCAAAATTTATAATAAAGAAATGATAACAGTTACATGGCAAGAAGAAGAAAAAAAAAGATGAGAGAAAATTGTAGGTACAGTATAATAAAACACTTAGGTAGCTAAGATTGATTGCAAAGATAGCTTGAATGGTAGTTGACAAAAATGGTAGGCACAATACAGCAAATGGCTAGCACATAAAGGAAGAGCAGCAATGAACACAATGATAGGGTTGTTTGGGGTTAAATACATAAGAATTAGGAGATTGGGTAACACAAGGTACAGAGCAAAAATAAAGCTCAGGTAGGACTAAGAAGATGAAATTAAGTACTTTTTGGTTTTGCTTTTGAATAAGGCAAAAGTTGTACAAATTTTTCATTCACTAGGGAGTGAGTTCTTTAGACTAGGTCCCTTAATTTGCATAGACGTGTTTACAAAGATTAAGTTTAACCCTGGGGATATCCAAAGAGATATTTATTTCTGGTGTGGTGATAATGGTCCTATTACATCTGTCCAGAGAGAGTTTCAGAGCATGGTTTGCATTTAAGAAACAGGGTTTTGTAAATGTAGTTGACACAAGAGAATGTATGGAGGGAGTTAATATTTAGCAAGTTTAGGGATTAAACAAGGGAGCTGAGTGTTGTCTGAAAGCAAGCAGGTTAGTTATAGTACCTGATAGCAGATTTGGTGCTGGGTGATGATGGGCTTAAGGGGTTTGCAGTGGTAGACCCCCCGTGCACAGATACCATAATTAAGATAGGGGTAGATTAGTGCATAATAGAGAGAGAGGCAGAGCAGAGTTAGGAACATAATATCTGATTTTGGAGAGTATACCAACTGTCTTAGAGACTTTCTTAGTTATGTGTTGAATGTGGGTGCTGAAGTTGAGTCTCTTGTCTAGGAATAGGCCAAGAAACTTGCCATCATTTTTTACTGATGTAAATGATCTGCTACCAGAAATTTTAGCCAAATATCCCCAGTTTGCTAACTAACGTAGGTAGTAACGAGTGATTGTAACCTATCCACCGCTGTCCACTGGATGGGAATGGCGGTGTGCAGGACAAACCTATAAATTGTGTGACACTAGCTCTCCACATATGTCAGTTGCTTAATTTAGAACCTGTACTTGAGGTCGATCTCGAACCATTGTTGATAGTGACGACTTATATTGAATTTGTAACTAGCTCATCAAGATTGTAATCTTGCTTAGCTAAATGAATTGTGGGGTTCAGGTCCCTGAAGCCCATTATGTGCCTCTGTAACCCTTTCCACTAGACCGCCCACAAGATGGGTATGGGGTGCATATATAATGAACTAAACTAAAAAAACTGTTATGTTGTCTATCTGTAGCTGAATTGCATTTGATGATTTGCTTCCCAATAAGATGTAGTAAGTCTTTTCGATGTTTGATGTTAGTTTTGTTAGTTAAATCCATAAGTGGACTTTTTTTAATTCATTATTCACAACATTCATTTAAGTGTATGTGGGTGAGGTCTGAATAGATAAGAGTAGTATCGTCAGCAAACATATAGGTTTGAGAATATTAAGAGACGTAGGCAGATCGTTTATATATATAAGAAATAGAAGCAGGGTCCTAAGATACTGCCCTGTTGTGCACTCCAACGGTAATTGGTAGAGTGGAAGAAGTTGTATCATGATGGTTACATATTGGTGTCTGTCACTAAGATAGGATCGGATGTAGTCAAGGGCAAGGCCTCGGATTCCATAATGCTGGAGTTTAAGTAAGAGTTTGTTGTGATTAACAGTATCAAAGGCTTTTCTTAGGTCAATGAAGAGTCCAATCGAACATCATTTTTGTAAAGGGCTGAGTAGATTACGTCAAGGAGACTAATGATTGCATCGTTGGTGCTCTTTTGGGACCGGAAGCCAGAATTGGCAAGGGGCTGAGTATGTCGAATTTTACGAGGTAGGAATAGAGCTGTTTGTAAATAATTTTTTCAAATATTTTTGATAGAATGGGTAGATTTGATATTGGTCTAGTAATTGTTTATGTCCGCCGGATTGCCTCCTTTATGGACTGGCGTTACTCTTGCGTTTTTGAGGATATCAGGGAAGGTGTGACATCTCTTTAGATTTGTTGAACAGTAGTCTATGGGTGAGGCAAGGGCACGGGAGGCTCTCTTGTATACAATGTACGGAATTCACTGTGTTCCCTGCCTTGGTTTTTAGAGAGTGTATGATGGACACAACTCTGCCGGGCTGATTGGTGAAGGAGTAGAGAGTTTGGATAGCTGCCTGAGAGATATGTGTTAATATGTGTCTGAGTACTGTGGGATTTTACTGGCAAGATTAGCACCAACCGATGAAAAGAAACTATTAAATTCATTTTGCCATTTTCTAAATCAGTTGACAGGTATATCCGCCATCCTTGGTAGACGTTTTATTTGGTTATGTGAGTGTTGTTTAGTTCCTAGGATACTAGAGAGATGGTTTTCCAAGTGCTTTTCATGATGTCTTTTGCTTCATTAGAATCTATTCACATAATATGCAGACCGTTTTGCCTTTCTTATGATACTGGTAAGCATTGATGAGTACCTTTTAGTTTCTTCCTTTGAAACTAGGCCAATTCCTAAGTTTCTTTTCATATTCATGTTTCTTGTTGATTGAGTTGAGAATGCCACTTGTGAGGCATGGATTGTTTAATCTTTTGTCAGTTACTTGCTTGTAAGAAGGGACAATGAAGGTTGTAGAGGCTTAGAGTTTGGAGAGAAGAGGTTAGCTAATGAGTTTATATCCCTGGTATTATTGAATTCAGAATCCCAGTTAATATTGTGAAGTGCATCTATAAGATTGCCTAAAGCTGATTCACTGTGTAGCCTAAATGAAAGTTTCTTGCTTTTTGGTGGTGTTATGTCTATGTTCGCTATAAGAAAGGTAGGATAGTGGTCAGTTGTTCTGCGTAGATTATACCAGATACAAGGGGAGCTGTTATGTTTGTCCATATGTGGTCCAAGGTAGTGGCTGATGTTTGAGTACTCGGGTAGGTTTGGTGATTGAGGGGATTAGCATACAGGAGTTCATGCTGTTAAGGAAATAGTCAACTTGAGAGCAATTTTGTTGACCAGGTAATATTAAAGTCTCCTCCCAGAATATGTGGTTTTTGTTGAGATTGTGTTTATATAAGATTCCTTAGGTTGTCTGAGAAAGAAGCTATGTTAGTATGGGAAATCTATAGATGGCTCCAATAGTGAAGGAGGATTTAAGGGATTTAATTGTAATCTGAGCAAAAGTATATTCACAGTAGTCATCTCTGTCACTAATTATACTGTTACAGATAAATGTATCTCGGTAATATATAGCTGTGCCACCACCTTTTTATTAGGCCTCAGTTATGATGGCTTTATAACCAGCTAAGTTGTAGAGTTGGGTATAGCTTTATTTAGCAAGTTTCTGTTAAATAATAACGATAAGTTAGTACCAAGTGCTGTGAGTAATGCATTTAAATCGTCAAAATGTTTACCAAGTGATCTACATTTTGGTTGTAAACTGATAAACAGGTGTTATTTTGGAAGTTGGTTTTTAGCCTGGTGTGCTGTGAAATACTTGCAATAATGATGATCAAAGTGCTGGTTGGTGTAGATATGAGACAGAAGATTTTGATCAGGATCAATATCAGGTGCATAGAGATGCAGAGGGATCACGATACAGGATACATGATATAGGAAAGCACAAGAATAAAAGCAAATACAATAAAATAGTACCAATTTGGAAGTAAATAGAGATCCAATAGATAGCCAGAAAGGACACAGAAGTTAGATAAAATAAAAAACAAAAAACAGTAGGGACTGTCAATATAAATGTAAATAAAAAATAATAAGAAAAATAATAATCATAAATAAAATGAACTTGAGGATAATTAGCTTAGTAATGGTTAATTAAAATCATAAGCGCTTAATACATAAGCGTTAACAACACTCTCTGTACCTGTCTGGGCAGTCACAGTGGCATTGAGGCACATTCCTATGTTTGTTTCCTTAGTGTAGACTGCAGTGTGGAAACCTCCGCTCCTTTCCATGACTGTTAGATCTAGAAAGGGCAGTTTCCATCCTTCTCCATCTCGTAAGTGAAACGCAACACAGAATTCCGCTCAAATGCCTCCTTCAGCTCCTGCAGATGTCTGACATCAGGTACCTGTGTAAAAATGTCGTCAACATACCTGCAGTATATGGCCGGTTTTCAAGTTCATGTCGACTAAGACCTTTTGTTCGATGGTACCCATGTAGAAGTTTGCAAACAGGACACCTAGGGGAGAACCCATGGCGACCCCATCTACTTGCTTATACATGTGCCCATCCGGGCTCAAGAAGGGTGCCTCTTTAATTAGTACAAGCTTGGAGTAGTTTCCTTAGAATGTTTTCTGGTATGTCAAGAGGAGTACAGGCCGGATCACGATACACTCTGTCCGCTATCATCCCGATTGTTTCATCCACAGGTACGTTGGAACAGTGATCTACGTCCAATGAGGCTCTTATCCCTGTAGCCCGTGTTCCCCGCAGTAGTCAACAAATTCCTTGGAGACTTCAGGCTGAAGGCGCAGCAAGCCGTTGAGTCGCTTCGCCAGTCTGTACGTAGGTGGGGTATCTGGCTGATGATTGGCGAAGTGGGTTGGAAACCCACTTCAGCCAATCTGAAGTGCAGACCACTTCAGACTTACTGCGGGGACCATGGGCCACAGGGATAAGAGCCTCGTTGGACGTAGAATGTGTCATATTAATAATAAATTATTTGATTTGTACTTTACTACGTAATAAATAAGCCCCCATACCGTTGATGTCTTTTTTTTCTCTGCCAGAAAATGTGTACACATGTGTCATGCAATAACACAGTGTCTTCGGACAGTACGGATGTTCTACTGCCATAATATAGTGTACGTGTCATATCATGTAGGATTGGCACTTAAGTATATAAAAATGTATTTGGAACTGTGTGCAGAAAAAGAACAAAAATATATTCGCGGGAACTCGTGCATCTGCCCGAGCGCCCTACCGGCCCTGGGGGCGTATACCACGGGCGACCAGGGAATGATGACATCACGCACGAACTTACGGACCCCATAGCAGCTAAAGTACTTACAATTTTGACCTTCTGTTACGTCTGTTCCCATACTCAGGGAAGGGTTTTTGACATTAAAAACAGAGAAGATTTTTCCAGAGATTTTTTTTGCGCACTGGGGGGTGTCATATTTGGAGGCTGCGCAGTTAATAGCTGTTTTAGTGTCTAGTGCGTTAATTTAAATGCCCGTGTGGGATAGTGGCAGCTATAGTGCAGCCACGATAGATAGTTGACACATGCCGATGACAGAGGTTGAAAATGGGAAATAGATTCACGGAAAATGAAAAGGAAATGTGTGAAACATTAAATAAAAAATTCCAAAGTGTGTTTGTACAAAATGAAATCTTCAGGGAACCAGACACAATAAAAAATCCAGAGAACAACATAGAGCACATAGAGGTGTCTAGAGACGAACTGAAAAAAATGCTCAAGGAGCTAAATAAGAACAAAGCAGTTGGTCCAGATGGAGTTTCACCATGGGTTCTGAGAGAATGTGCACCTGAGCTCAGCATTCCACTTCAACTGATTTTTCAGACATCCCTGTTTACAGGAGTTGTAGCTGATGTGTGGAAAAAGGCTAACATAGTTCCAATCTACAAAAGCGGAAGCAGGGAAGACCCCCTTAATTATAGACTGGTATCATTGACAAGTGTAATAGTCAAAATATTGGAAAAAATAATTAAAACTAAATGGTAGAACACCTGGAGAGAAATGATATATATCAGACAGACAGTATGGTTTTCGATCTGGAAGAGCCTGTGTATCGAATTTACTCAGTTTCTATGATTGAGCAACAGAGATATTACAGGAAAGAGATGGTTGGGTTGACTGCATCTATCTGGACCTAAAAAATGCTTTTGACAGAGTTCCACATAAGAGGTTGTTCTGGAAACTGGAAAATATTGGAGGAGTGACAGGTACGCTTCTAACATGGATGAAAAATTTTCTGACTGATAGAAAAATGAGGGCAGTGATCAGAGGCAATGTATCGTACTGGAGAAATGTCACAAGTGGAGTACCACAGGGTTCAGTTCTTGCACCAGTGATGTTTATTGTCTACATAAATGATCTACCAGTTGGTATACAGAATTATATGAACATGTTTGCTGATGATGCTAAGATAATAGGAAGGATAAGAAACTTAGATGATTGTCATGCCCTTCAAGATGACCTGGACAAAATAAGTATATGGAGCAACACTTGGCAAATGGAATTTAATGTTAATAAATGCCATGTTATGGAATGTGGAATAGGAGAACAGAGACTCCTCACAACCTATTTATTATGTGAGAAATCTTTAAAGAATTCTGATAAAGAAAGAGATCTAGGGGTGGTTCTAGATAGAAAACTATCACCTGAGGACCACATAAAGAATATTGTGCGAGGAGCCTATGCCACGCTTTCTAACTTCAGAATTGCTTTTAAATACATGGATGGCGATATACTAAAGAAATTTTTCACGACTTTTGTTAGGCCAAAGCTAGAATATGCAGCGGTTGTGTGGTGCCCATGTCTTAAGAAGCACATCAACAAACTGGAAAAGGTGCAAAGACATGCTACTAAGTGGCTCCCAGAACTGAAGGGCAAGAGCTACGAGGAGAGGTTAGAGGCATTAGATATGCTAAAACTAGAAGACAGAAGAAAAAGAGGTGATATGATCACTACATACAAAATAGTAACAGGAATTGATAAAATCGATAGGGAAGATTTCCTGAGACCTGGAACTTTAAGAACAAGAGGTCATAGATTTAAACTAGCTAAACACAGATGCCAAAGAAATATAAGAAAATTCACTTTCGCAAACAGAGTGGTAGATGGTTGGAACAAGTTAGGTGAGAAGGTGGTGGAGGCCAAGACCGTCAGTAGTTTCAAAGCGTTATATGACAAAGAGTGCTGGTAAGATGGGACAACACGAGCGTAGCTCTCATCCTGTAACTACACTTAGGTAATTACACTTAGGTAATAGTACATTCTAGGTTCGTTGGAAAAAAATACCTAGTACCTATACTATAAAAGGTGTTTAATAAGAAAACAAAGAATTTTGCTTAATAACAATTGTTTCAAAATATTTTATTAATACTAATTTAGAAGTTTCTTCATTAAACTGAATCATTTTAAAAGAAAGTTAAGATGTAATATACGACTCTGGACGATCGAGGTTGGTGGCCTGGTCACCATGTGAGGGGACGCCGATGCCAAAACGAATCCAATACCGATCGTCGGTAATATCGACCGCCGGACCGGTATACGAGGTTCCAGATATTGGTTCTCAAGCCAGTCGTTATTACCAGCAGATCGGTATAAAAGAGGCCGTTAAATTGAGTGGATACTGTACAACGATGGTTCACACATTTTATTATATAAATATATCATTATATACACTACTGAATAATATTACTGCAAAAAAAAACAAAGACGAAATCAGAGACAAACTGGTATAAACTCATACATGCTCACATATTAGTGTCACAAGTATGCCCACCATAATGGTATAGTTTACAGGAAATATTCAATGTATTTGGGTTTTTTCAATATAAACACTAAAATTAACTTGATATGTACATTTATTTACAAAAGTATCAGTCTCCAGGACTACTAAATGTGTAGTCCTGGAGACTGATACTGTGCGAAACAGTCGATATGACACAGAGGGACTGCACACGCTTCGCACCATGTTAACACCAACTTACGTTTCTGTGGCCTCATTTTGATGGTGGAACACACAACACACCAACGCTGGCCTGCTGCATGAGCTCCAGTTGGTGGTAATTTCTTGATTTGGTGTACCAGAAAGTCCTCCCTGTAAGTGAGCCTGGGTGCAGGAGCATGGTTCAATATTGGGTCTCGAATAGGTCTTTGTATGCCAGGGGTATCTTTGCCAAATTTATCTAGTAACTGTTTCACAACTTGAAAACTAAATGACCGGAAATATGGTTTTCTACCTGTTTTCACAAGATACATGTTGTAAGTGTTCAGCATTGTTACGTCAATAAGATGGAAAATAATTTTCTTTGTCCACTTCACTGTTTTCTGTACACACTGTACTTTCCGTATTGTACACCAGTTGATTGACAGTTGAGAGGCGGGACCAAAGAGCCAAAGCTCAACCCCCACAAGCACATTAGGCGAGTACACTCTACAGCACCCACCATCATGTCACATTTATCAACTAAACGCATGTTGATGTTGTAGTACATCAAACAATCTGGCTTATATATTATTTGCTTTGTTGTTCTGTTCACCTTGCCACTGTCCATATTGAACCAGGGTGAATGGTGGCCAGCATGTTCACTTCACGTCTGTCTTTCCACTGCACTGAAAGTATTGCACCACTTTTTCTTACCGCGCAATCACCTACTTGCATAGCAGTGTCAGACACAGGCATTTCCCTTCGTTTTGGCTTTACTGTGCTACACACTCCAGTTTTATTATCAAGCAAGAATTTGGTTAGTAAGGAACTGGTATAATAGTTATCTGTGTACAATATGTGGGCCCTTGTTCAGATATGGTGCAAGCAGTGCCTTCACCACACTACCTGAGAAGACATGTTGGTCATTAGCAGGAATGTCTACATTTGTAGCGGAATACAGTATCATGTGTAACGCCATTCCTGATTCACAGTCACAGAGCACAAATAATTTCAATCCAAATCGGTGGCGTTTTGAGGGAATATACTGCTTGAAGGCAGCACGTCCTTTGAAAAGCACAAGGGATTCATCAATAACCAGCTTCTGAGCTGGTACGTAGTAATCTCGGAACTTTCCAATCGGTCATTTAGCATGTGCCTTACCCTCCAAAGCCTATCATCCTGTCTCTTGTCTGCATTATTTGCAAAATGAAGGCACAACAGAAATCTGTCTTGGGACATATATTTTCCGAGCAATGGTGATGGAACAGCGTTGTCTTTGCTCCAATAATCTGATGTTATGTGTTTCACACAATGTTTCATCAACAAACAAATTGAGAAAAACACATACAGTTCACCTACAGTTGTCTCTTAACAATGCTGTAGTCGTGAAAATTCTGATACCTCCTCACCTTCAATGAGATCAGCTGCAAGTCTGTTCGTTTCGTGAACAATATGTTCCATGAGCGGCAAATCGAAATATGCAGTAAAGAAGTCCATTTCACTCATTTTGTCATCAGTATCAGGGAAAAGATCTGTAATTCTCACATCTCTATTGTCAAAGTCGGGAATTTGTGGAACAAAATCTTCCCCATCACTCCACACAAATAAACCTGCTGTCTTCCGAGAGCCATTAGCTGCACCACGGCGAGGAATCCGGGGACCAGGATCTAAAGTAGGTCTAGCAACAGTAGGGGGCAGGAAGGGTCGATGTAGGAAAAGTATTGGAACATGAGGGGATTTGTTCCTCATTGTCGCCATATTGTTCCATGCGGAGGCGCTTGGCTGGCGGGCAGCTGATGCGGAGAAACTTGTACTGGCACTAGCAGGCGAGGCAAAACTATTCTCCGATTCTACATCACTAAAACCAGAGAATGATTCACCTGTTTCAGACTCGTCGATCATATCATAAACTTGCAATGGAACACATGAATTATGTGTTTGGGCACGAAGTGGTGTTGAGTAGTAGCGGGTAACTCTCGTGGCATCCTCACCCTCATGGCACCAACATGTTCACCCTCACTATCCATGGTTTCTATTTCCTCAGGCTGTGTATAGTCCTTATCTATATCCGAGTTGTCAATATCAGACTCGTCAACGTCTTTGAACAATTCATTGGCTATTTCGTCTTCGGTTAAAGACTGCGCAGCGCTGTGCGTTGAGCGAGGTCGGACGCTGGGTCGTGAAGCGCTCGCCAGTAACTGAGGCCTGGGAAACAAAGGAGGCCTGCTCTAGATTGATTTCAAGATGGTGTCTGTTTACAGTCGCCCCTGGCTATGGTATGGGTGCATGACCCCTTTACACCGCGGGACATTTGAATCATGCCTGGCACCCTTTGGCGTATATATATGCCATGCGCATGGTGGGACATGTTACTCATGGCGTATATATATACCATGTGCAGTTTAATGATTAAAGACAAAATGGCCCTAAGCAGCTTAACCCTTGTGTTGCTCAGGGCTAATTAGCATTTGTCATCCACAGGCGCACACAAAAAAAAAAAAATTATTTTGTCTTCTAAACCTGTTAATTTGTGTTCTCTGATCATGGAAAAATAATAAAAAAATCGTAAGTGGCATATATTGCCCGCTATAGGGTGGGGAAATCTGGCAAAAAACAGGCACCGACTCAGCGTGCATCCCAGACGGTCTGTTGCTCCCAGCTATCAGGCAGGAGTGGCCACAAAGAGATAGTTATCTAATTATTTCAATGTCTCTGATTGATTTTTCGTAGTTTTTTTTCCTGTAATATTATTCAATAGTGTGTAGTGTGATATATTTATATAATAAAATGAGTGAATCATCGCTGTACTCAAAAATATGGTGTGCATATTGTTGATTCAATCATTATGTTCATTAAACAGTGAACAAATACTTTGTCGGATATTACACTATATACTGTCGGGGTTCACGGTTCGGGTTAAAGCAACGGTAGACTAGATATCCTCTCGAGGTGGTTGCTCTGACAATAACCCTTACTCACCGTCGTTCTGCGGGTCTTCCCTCGATCCTCTCGGCGCCACTGCACGCCCAGGAGAGTACCCCCAGTCAATCTGACAACCGGCATTAAGTTGTAAAGTGAGTGGAGACAGATTGTTCCCTCAATCTGTGTGCCCGCCCCGGCAAAGAACTCTCACACAGCCTCCAAGGTCGCCAACTGGTGTTTTTAGGTGTCCAGTAACACCACAGTGGTGTTGTGTATTTTTGGTAATTGTGGTAAGATCAAGTTCGACTAGTTTGGTCTCAGGCAAGTAATTATTTCTGTCACTCTTTTATCTCCTTTTGGCAGTCACAAGATAAATGGAGGGGATGATATAAACACCAACGAGTTTTGGTATTTTACTTAAAAACAACGAGAAACATATGCATGAATAAACATATCAGGATCAAGTACATAAACTGCTCCCTCCTCAGCAAATAATCTGGAACGCTCCAAATGGCAACACGCTCCCTCATTAACGTCACTTGTCAAAACCAGCTGATCTCGCTGGGCCTAACGCTAGTGGGAAAAGTTATTTGCTTGTTGGTGGCGTCGCGTACCTCGTTTCTTTAACTTTTCGCAATCCACTGTATTTAACATTCACATGACATACTTATGATTCCACTAGGATTGCGATACACCACTTCACTGGTCTCACGATCAATATCTTACTCTCACTGCACTCTAAGTGATTTTTCACCGTATCACGAAGATTACGCTATTCTTAATAATATTTACTATGCACTCACTTGATCATTGTACTGTTCTTTAAATCTATACTTCCTCTTAATGAGATATCACTGGCAATCACTTCACATATATGAGATTATTCAGTACACAGGCATATTCATTGATAAATCATTAATCAATACACAGGCATATATATATATAAATCATAGAGATCAATACACAGGCATTTATATAATTATATAAAGTCTGGGCTCATATCCTAACACCAATATCTGGTTTACTACTAATATATATATATATATATTATATATATATATATATATATATATATATATATATATATATATATATATATATATATATATATATATATAATAATAATCACAGGAAATGAATTATAGTCACAGCCAATTCCTTAGTGAATCCTGGTGCTTGCACACACCCACACATAGATATATGTAAACGGATACTGTGAGCGCTCTGGGTAGCCTCACTACACACTGTGCTCTCTGTGACTTCGATTCAGGTGAGACTTGCTCACGACATATTTTATTATTCTGACAAATATATATAGCTAACTAAAGGGGAAATGGAAGGGTAACTGTAAACACCTACTTCACCTATCCTAGGATGAAAGTTGAGTTGTAGCTCCTGGTCCAGGCTCTCGCCTCGTACACCCTCCAGAAACACAAGCCAACGTCCTAGGATGATCGCGTCTCGCCGCTTCAGTACACTGCAGGTCCGTGCTCCTCCTCCAGTACTTCGCAGGGTTGGAGTCGGTCTCCTGGCCGTCAACTTTCCTCCCAACTACGGCAGGGAGCCTACGTCTCAGCAGTCGTCGTACGTTTCCCAATTAGTTCCTTATCACTGTACTCCCAGAGGAACTGCCTCTCACCACTACGATGTCACTGTGAAGTTATCAGACGTCCCAGACGATACTGTTTAAGCTCCACACGCACAGCACCCGACTTCAGAGCACTTGAAGCTCACTTCACTGTCAACTTCCCTCGTCGTCTAGGTATGTCACTAGGTATTTGGGAAGACTCTCGACGTGCTTGCATCCAACTGGTAACTCGTAGGGTTCCACGGGTTTGTCGTCTTACTGTCAAACTTGACAGGATCGTCAATCACATGTCCAACCTAGTTGACAAAGGCGGTCAACTAGGTTCGCTCAGGTAGAATGGCCCAGCCACTAAACTGTCTCTATTCTGGTGAACTGTCAAGGACGTTGCACACGTCGATGCCCGGCCCACTTCTTGCAACGCACCTGTCCCGGAGCACTTGCTGCTCAATATTCCGTCAATTCCTTATCTGGCCACATCTGGGTTGCAGGAAGACCTCACAGAGTGCGTGCTGACAACAGGAGACGCTTAATATCCACCGGAGCTCGGGTAATCCGTCACTCTGACAGGATGACCGGTAGCACATCCTGCCCTCCGGACGTGTCGTGTGATACTGATGGCGCCAACCGTCGCTGCGGCTGGACCCCCTGCCTATGTGACGTCACATTTTCCAAAGTAGGTTTTCATTGGCTCCCAGTGCCACGTCGCTGACGGTGACCAATCTGGGCACACTGACGTCACACAGTTTTGGCGGGAGACCGAGCAGCCAGCGCCATATTGGCTTCCTGAAGGGCCTATCCCACAGGTCAAAATACTATACTTTCACGAATTTCTCGGCTCTCGAGAATAATTCTCTCCCACATATGTTAAAGATGCCCGCAACTGTAGAGAACGCTCGGAATAGTGGACATGACTCTTACAGCAGGCGTGGGAGAATTAGAAGGGGGGGGGAACACCGTCACAATACAAAGGTTATATATAAGTATCTGCATGTTTTGTTTCACCATAACGAACCACTAAGTTTGGTATTATGAGTAAAAAAGCAATGAGGAGTGACCGCCACACACCAGCCAGCATCGCTGCCACTCATTCCCTCAACACCTCACTCGCCCACATTCTCTTCCCACCATACAGTTTTTGCTTTTATTCACATATATAGATGTTATATATAAGTATCTACATTCGTGTTCACAACGAACCACTAAGTTGGCAGTGGCAGCCGCCACTGGCTGCACTCCTCCCTCCCTCAACTCGCCTGATTCGCCACATTCTCCTCCCACAATACTGTTTTTGCATTATTCACTTATACAGATGTTCATATATAAGTATCTACATTTTTGTCACCACAACTGTACAACTATGCTGATATAGTTAGTTCAGGCACCTAAGAGACGTCGCTACACACAGTCAGCTGACGGCTGCTTCCCTCACACAGTCAAGGTCAGAGCACTAAAATTTCCCCCCATCTTTTCCTGTTTTTGCTTTATATACTGACGTTATATATAAGTATA
>WNGS01131721.1:0-12170 GCA_020271785.1 Procambarus virginalis
TTATATATATAATAAATAAATAAATAAATAAATATGTTTATTCAGGAAAGGTACATACATAGAGAGATTTTACATAAGTGATCGATTTATAGATAGAGCTAGTACATACAATGCCTAAAGCCACTATTACGCAATGCGTTTCGGGCAAGAAAACATTAATATCTAAAACTTAATGCTAATTGAACAAAAAGAATAAAATGTTTTGAGAACAGATACAAATAAAGGTACAAAAAAAAGGGGGAACATGACTGAAAAGCAGCACAAATACAATATGTAGACAAACAGCGTTGAATAAGAAAAAAAAAAAAATAAGACATGGGTTGACAATAGAGGGGTAAGGTAGGTTACAGGGAGTTTATCAGGTAGTGTTTAGTTTTAATCTTAAACTGGTTGAGAGAGGTACAGTCTTTAACATGGTTGGGAAGGTCATTCCACATTCTGGGTCCCTTGATTTGTAGAGCATTTCTAGTTTGGTTAAGTCGTACTCTTGGAATATCAAAACTGTATTTATTTCTGGTGTGGTGCTCATGGGTTCTGTTACAGCTTTCAATGAAGCTTTTGAGGTCAGGATTGGCATTACAGTTCAGCGTTTTATATATGTATAATACACATGAGAGAATGTGCAGTGACTTAATATCTAACATATTGAGAGATTTGAGTAGGGGTACCGAGTGATGTCTGGGGCCAGAGTTGGATATTGTCCTAATAGCAGCTTTGTGTTGAGTAATTAGAGGACGTAAATGATTTTGGGTAGTAGAACCCCAAGCACAAATACCATAGTTGAGATATGGATAGATGAGGGAGTAATAGAGAGTCACCAGGGCAGGGCGGGGTACATAATATCTGATCTTAGAAAGAATGCCAACAGTTTTTGAAACTTTTTTGATATATTTAGAATGTGTCCCTGGAAATTAAGCTTGTGATCAATGAGAACGCCAAGGAATTTGCCATCTAATTTGTTACAAATTTGGGTATTGTTAATCTTGAGATTTATTTGGTTAGAGGATTTATTGCCAAACAGAATATAGAAAGTTTTGTCAATGTTAAGGGTGAGTTTGTTGGCAGTTAGCCAAAGATGGACTTTATTAAGCTCGGTATTTACTGTGGCATTTAGAGCAAGGGGGTCAGGACTGGAGTAAATGAAGGTTGTGTCGTCAGCAAATAGAATTGGTCTAAGGTGTTGGGAGGCATTTGGAAGGTCATTAATGTAGATGAGAAAGAGGAGAGGGCCAAGTATACTGCCCTGAGGAACACCAATGTTGATGGGTAGGGTAGGAGAAATTGAATTGTTCACAGAAACATACTGGAGTCTATCAGTAAGGTAAGATTTGAGGTATTGCAGGGAGAGTCCTCTGACTCCATAATGATGTAATTTAAGAAGAAGGTTTTGGTGGTTCACAGTGTCAAAAGCCTTACGCAGGTCCACAAATAACCCAACAGGGAACTCATTTTTATCAAGAGCTGCATGAATTAAGTTAATCATACTAATCAGTGCATCGTTAGTGCTTTTTTTAGGTCTGAAGCCATATTGGCAAGAGCTAAGTATATTGTGCTTGGCTAGATAAGAGTAAGCTGCTTGTAGATTAGTTTTTCAAAAATTTTTGATAAGTTAGGCAGGATTGAAATAGGTCTGTAGTTGTTAACATCAGTGAGATCACCACATTTGTGGACAGGGGTTACTCTCGCTTTTTTTAGAATATCTGGAAGGTTTGGAGTTCAAGTGACTTGTTGAAGAGCAATGTAATTGCAGGGGCTAAGGATCTGGAGGCTTTTTTGTAAATTAATGTCGGAATCTCCTCAAGGGCACTAGACTTGGTTTTAAGGGAAAGGATTATCTCATTGACATCAGTGGAATTAGTAGGCTTTAGGTACAGAGACTGTGGATAGTTACCTGTAAGGTAGTCCTTAACCTCAGTACTGGAAGAAGGAATATCATTTGCAAGGGATGACCCAATGGAAGAGAAGAACCTATTGAACTCAATAGCAGAATCAGATGCTGAAAGCTGACCATCGTTATTTGACAGGAGTGTTGGTTTGTTATTTAAAATCTTCTTTGATCCCAAGATTTGTGAAATTGTGCTCCAAGTTTTTTTAATGTTGCTCTTTATTTGGGTAAATTTATCTTCGTAGTATTTAGTTTTGGCTCGTCTAATTATCTTAGATAGCAGTAAAGAGTAATTCTTTGAGAATTCTTTAGAGACGGTTCCTAGCCTATACTTCTTCTCAAGGTCATGTTTTTTATTAATGGATTTAAGTATTCCCTTTGTAAGCCAGGGATTGTTAAGCCTTTTGGTAGTGACTTGTTTTGTAAGCATAGGACAGTGGGTGTTATAAAGGCTTAGAGTTTTTTGAAGAAAAGATTGTACTGCTAGGTTGATGTCCCTATGTTACCTAACTCTGATTCCCAGTTGACATTATCAGCAGCAGTTATAAAATTGCCTATAGCAGATTCATTGTGCAGCCTAAAACTTATCTCCCTTGACTCTAGAGGTGGTTTGTTAATGTTAGTTAAGAGAAATGTGGGGTAATGGTCTGTAGTACTGTCGGTGATTATACCTGAAGTAAGCGGAGAGGTTATGTTGGTCCAGATGTGATCTAGAGTCGTGGCAGTACTATCAGTGATTCTGGTAGGTCTAGTGATTAAGGGTATGAGGAAGCAGGAATTCATACAGTTGAGGAAGCTAACAGTAGTAGGGTGCTCAGGCTCGCAGAGGTCAATATTAAAGTCCCCTGCGATAATTAGATGGTTTTTGTTAAGTCTGTTATCGAGTATTAGATTTCTAAGGTTTGAATTGAATTCGGGCACATCAGTGTTAGGAATCCTATAGACTGCTCCCACAGACAGGATAGACTCGGTACCCTTTACTCTGAAACTGGCGAAGATATACTCCCCACAGCAGTCTCTAGTTCTAATTACTTTAAGCATGTTAGTTCATGATGGTAGTAAAGAGCAGTACCACCACCTCTCTGAGTTTGACGACAGTTGTGAATTGCCAAGTAGTTAGGCATGTTAAAGAGTTGAGTAGTATCCTCTTTCAACCATGTTTCAGTAAGTACAATAAAAGTGAATTTGTTGTCAATAGTTTCAATTAAGGCACTAACATCATCGAAGTGTTTACCTAGGGATCTAACATTTAAGTTGATTACAGAGATATTGTGATTATGTGATAATACATTGTTTACATCATTTGCTGTAAAATATCTGCAGTTCAGATCATTAAAGTGATGATTGTCATAGATAGTGGATAAGAGGTTTAGTTCTGGGTCTATACTTGTCTGCATAAAAAGGCTGGTTATTAACCAGAAATAGTATGAACTTATTTAAGAGAACAAAATGTGATCAATAATTACTTTTCAATAGAAAAGTTAATTATAGCAAAACACAACAATACAATAATATAACAATACAATAAAAGCTTACAAAGTACTAAGTCTACTAAAATTAAAGAATAATTATAGCAAAACACAACAATAAATGCAAATAAACAAAAGAAAATAAACAAATAGAAGTAGGATAAGGACACTAGATAGCCTTGGAGGAAACACAAGTTTGGTGGAGAGAACAAAAAATCGGTAGAGACAGTCAAGATGATTATATAAAAAAAATTTGTCAAATGATAAATGTAAAGTAAAATAATCTTAAAGATAATAAGTTTTAATTAGCTTAGTTATTATTAATAGAATTAGTATGAACTTAATTAAGAGAACAAAGTGAGATCAATAATTACTTTACAATAGAGGACATAAATCAATACAATTAAATTTAAATTTTAAAAATAGGGTAAGATTAGATTTAAGAGCAAAATTTTACAATGATAATGAGGTAGATGCTTGGATAAGTGCATGGAGACTTGACGGATTATTTAGAAGATCATATGAATGAGAGAACATTTGGTAAATGGTAATGCAGAGACAGCACCTTGGACAAAGTTAGATTAAGTTAGGTTAGGCTCAGGCACTGAATGAGTTATTTTAAGTACTGGCATTGGTCGGGTTCAGGTTTTCCGATATACCACAATCACTAAAGAAGGCCAGTAGTTGTTGGTCACACTTTATTTCATATCTTTTTCCTGCACTTTCCTTCTTAGCAATGATCGTTCCATTCCTAGTGTAACACTGCTTGATAAGACCAGGGTTCCGTTTGCGAAATTGACGCAGCCTGAAGAGGAGGGATCCACGCTGCTTTGTAAGACACTCATTTATATAGAGGTTGGTTTTTTGCTTAGCAGCTGATTGTATAAGGTCAGACTTAACAGAGGGATCTGCAAGTTTGATGAGCAATCTCCTACTGCTACGGGGACTGTTTTTATCTATCCTGATAGCTGATTTGATAGCAACATTGACTTTGATCTTTGAATTAATTAGGGTGTGGGCTATGTTACAACAATTCTCACCTTGTTGTTCCTCAGGTAGATCAGTAGAGCTAATTATCAGGGAGTCATGAAGTTGTTGTTGCTCTAGGTCATCTTCGGAAGCCGCCTGGTGAATGTGAAGGAGATTGATCTGTTTTTCCAGCTTTTGAAGGAGGTCACTTTGAGCTGAGAGGGTTTCCTCTGCCTGAACCTTCCGTATTTGATCCATTGCATCATTTGCAACAGTTTGTAGGTTGAGAATTTCTTGGTTGTTGTTCGTCGATGATTCAAGGAGGCGATCTATGGTATGTTGTTGTTGGGTGACTGTGGCTTGGAGGGCCGAAATAGCTTCAGATTGCCTTAGTACAAGGTTGTGAAGTTTCTGCAGCCATGGGTTACTTCTGAGAGGTTTGAAGTTTAGACAGGGAGCCATAGATTGGATGAATTCTAAAGCTAGAGATTCAAGTTGAGTTGAAGGGGGTGAGTGAGGAGGGGGAGCGGATGCTGTGTTTACCAACAACGGCGAGGATTGCAGCGTTGCCAGTGTTCCATTCAGATCTCTAGGAGTTAAGGATGGAGAGCGAGAGGCACCCCTGCCTTGCTTGTTGCTATGTTTGGGCATATTTTCGGCGATAGATTCTTGGTAGTGTTCCTAGAGATAGATACTTGGAGAATTATAGTGGGGATAGGCGTATGGTGAGCGCTTGGCAACAGGGTCGTGGATAGGCAGGCGAAAATTGGGTAATTTTGGTTGATTTCTGTTGAGGTTCACTGTGAGTTATGGCATATTAAGTCTCCATGCACTTACTCATGCTGGGCAGCAGTTAGGCCATGCAGCGTTGAGTGGAGACGAAAATAACACGAATTTTCTGCAGAGGTGCCGGTGCCGGTCCACCCGCCAGCGCTTCGATGTTTGTGATTGTATACATATATATATATATATACATATATACATACATATATATATATATGTATGTATAATATATATATATATATATATATATATTATATATATATATAGATATATAAGATATATTATATATATATAATATATATATATATATATATATATATATATATAATATATATTATATATATATATATATAATATATAATATATATATAATATATATCTATTAATATATATATATAATAATATATATATATATATATATATGTATATATATTCGGGGGTATAGGTATTCGCAAGGCGACACAGTTAGCATTGCCGGCATTCTTATCCTCGACCAGTCTACAGTGAATTAGTGAAGGAAATACTACCAGAATACCTAAGGAACTCCATTGGGATTCGTGATCCCAAATTTGTGGAAGGAGCTGGTCAGTGGACACACTCGCCAATTCACACACCCGACCAACTTGTCCAACGACGGTAAACAGGCCAATGGGATAGCCCTATAGTGGAGAACATCGCCAAAGCATTGCTGGACGTAGCTTCTCAGAAGGACAGAGCGCGTCTCCTAGCTGTGCAAGCCCCCCATGCTGGGGACTTCCTGTTGGCAGTCCCTAATTCCGCCTTGGGCACCCGCCTGGATCATCGGGCCCTAAGTATTGGTGTTGCTCTGCGCCTTGCCGCCCCTATCTCCACCGAGCACCGGTGTATTTGCGGCCAGGCACGGGCAGACCAATACGGCAGCCATGGTCTCATCTGTCGTAAGACTCAGGGAAAGATTGCCAGACACGAGGCAGTCAATGACATCATCAAGAGAAGTTTGGCTACAGCTGGGTGTCCAGCACAAAGGGAACCCCAGCTGTGCAGACCTGACAACAGCCAAAAACGCCCAGATGGAGTCACCCTGCAGCCATGGAGGGAAGGTAAACAGGTCGTATGGGATTACACCTGTGCATCTACATTGGCTGATACCTATTTACGTTACAGCTCAGCGGAGGAGGGAGGTGGGGCAGCCACCTTCAGGGAGACCCAGAAAATCCACAAGTACAGAAACCTAGAACGTTGTTACAGGTTCGTGCCGATAGGCTCAGAGACTCTGGGCGCCTGGGGTAAATGTGCACTCAAGTTTTTAAAGGAGGTTGGTGAGGAACTCATTGGGAAAACTAGAGACCCACGAGCAGCCAGTTTCCTATTCCAGCGCCTCAGTGTCGCAGTGCAGAGGGGAAATGCGTGCTGTATCCTGGGTACACACCCAACCTCCGAGGAGCTGGACGAGTCTTCGAACGCTGATTGTTTAATTGTTATATATTTTGTGTGTGTGTGTGTGGTTCTCTGTAAACTGTAGCATTGCAATAAAATAAAACCAACATACAAAAAAATAATAGGGGTGGTAGGAGAAGAAAAGAATTAAGTATTCAGTGAGAATCCACAAGATCTTCTCTGAATGCTCTTTGTTTTCTTCTTCGAGGATGTGGGTCCCTGCAATTGCACCAGAGGTGGTACCCCTATATATATATATATATATATATATATATATATATATATATATATATATATATATTGAGGAGGATATTTTTCTCCCTGATTCTATGTATGACTTACAACCCAGTGCAGGTTTGGAAGGCTTTGGTAATTAAAGCACCGTAAGATTGTGAGTGTTTAAGTTTAGGGGAGACTAAGCATTTTTTGTGTGAATGTGCAAAGCCCGTGTTTATTTTGTGTAAGTTAAAAATTGAGTTTTTTTGTTTGTGTATAAGAGTTTAGCAAGTGTGTTTGTTTTAAGTATGTTAGAATTAGTAGCCTTGGTGAGGACAGGAGGCCGGTAGCTTGTCAGAAGTCTCTCTCTATTTTTGCCCTGATGTGTTTAAGTAAGATTGTGCAACTGTTTTTTTAAGTTTAGGGGGACTAAGTATTTTGCGTGAATGTGAAAGCCCTGGGTTTTATTTGTGGTAAGTTGAACCAAAACAAAAATGAGTTTGTGTATGAGTTTTTGTTTTTGCGAGCGAGTTTGTTTAAGCATGTGCTATCATTAAAAAACTTTCCAAAGTGATGACAGTAATGCCAAAATGAATTCATCTTCTCACTTTTTGAAAGGTGGAGGTCTAACATTTTCTAAAACCCTTTGCGCTTGATATACTACCACTGACATAAAAAACGGAAACTGATGGATTCGACTTTTAAATTTTTAGGTATGATTACTTTTACCTCGAGGTTACCTTGTGGTGCTTCCGGGGGCTTAGCGCCCCCGGTCATCGACCAGGCCATTCTGGTTGCTGGACTGATCAACCAGGCTGTTGGACGCGGGTGTTCGCAGCCTGACGTATGAGTCACAGCCTGGTTGATCAGGTATCCTTTGGAGGTGCTTATCCAGTTCTCTCTTGAACACTGTGAGGGGGTTTGCCAGTTATGCCCCTTATGTGTAGCGGAAGCGTGTTGAACAGTCTCGGGCCCCTGATGTTGATAGAGTTTGTGATGTATAAATGATAGCAAAAGTATTGCATAGCAACAGAAAGCGAAACTACTGTCGCGATACATGAGTTATTGGGGCCCCCACCACAAAGGCTAAGCTAATATGGTGAAAAAAAAAATACAATTTAATAAGGAACATTACCATATTCCTAATTGATATTAAATTGCTTAAATCAGTTAAAACACTCAACTACTTTCCTTTATAGTATATTTACAAGTGTCAAATTGATGTTGGGAGTGTCAAACCCAACACAATATGGCTGAGGCCCCCCACTATTTAGCAGTTAACTTTTATTCTATGAAATATCGCAGCAAATGTCAATGTGTCTAATGTTTATTACAAAAGATAGACATACATTTGATGCTATTTTTCATATTAAAATTTAATTTTGAGGCCCGACAATTACATCTATAAAATCTATAAACAGGTTAGAACATACAAATGCGAGCATGCCCTTTTTCCACTAGTAATCAACTGAATGCCACAGAAAATGGAATCTTTACTTTGGCTACAGAAAACGGAGCAAAGCCGAGTGGGGGAGGGGGGGACTGCATGGAATAAACAGTTTCCAACCTGACTCTTCTCACATATAAACATGTCTTTCTTGACCTCATTTCAAATTATATAGAGTACTGAAAGCTCATTTTCCATAGCAAATATACTAAGGAACTTATTTTACGACTAGAACGCAAACTAGGACCCCTCATTCAGATTAAAAACACGAGAATTATTGACTGAACATTTACCCGCCATCAAACACACACAGGACTCTTTTAAACCTATTTTAACTTCTTTAAAACTCTAATATGACCCTCTCACATGCAAATCCTGTACTATGGTTCGCCCTTCATGTCAATGTACCTCACAGTATCAGGCAAATTCAAGATAAGGCCTACTACACCTAAATATCCAACTTAGTCTTTGTAAGGAATCTTGACCCCCCCCCCCTCTAGTACGCTGGGGTCCCTATTGCTGACGCCAGGTCACGTGACACCCTGCGACAAATAAGGACAATTTCACCTGATTGGTCCATCACCTGTAAATACTCCCAAAACGTTTTATATTCCTATCACCAGTGCATTTTTTGGTTTGAATCTATTGAACATTCTTTTTCTGTACCTCTCATAAGTAGGGGCCCCCTTCTTGATGTCCAATTCTCGCAATAAATGTACGAGACAAATTGTATACTAAAACAGGTTAGGATAGGGCACAAGTTTGTCCAGGTGCGCCCTGGGTGGGCTGTGGGGACCCCTAGGGGGACAGACCACCAACCCACCCCAGCCAGCCAGCCAGGTGCGCGCTGACTGTGCCCTAACCAAACCATCCCACCACCCCCAAAAATTGGTTTTGCTCACATCGGCCCCCGGGAGTCAAGTCGGCGTGGAACTGTGGAAGTGCCCAACCGTTTCTGAAAACTTTTTCCCCATCTGTCTCCTTTTACACTACTCTGTCTGTGGGTACAGTCTATAGAATTCCTACACTGATGTGTCCGAATTCAATCAAACCTTAGAAATATAATACTCGATAACAGACTGAACAAAAACCATCTAATTATTGCAGGGGACTTTAATATTGACCTCTGCGAGATTGAACACCCTACTGCTGTTAGCTTCCTCAACTGTATGAATTCCTGCTTCCTCATACCCTTAATCACTAGACCTACTAGAATCACTGATAGTACTGCCACGACTCTTGATCACATTTGGACCAACATAACCTCTCCGCTTACTTCAGGTATAATCACCGATAGCACTTGTTGGGATTGAGTACTACAGATGTTGGAGGTAGCATGTTTGGAGCAGATGCTCTTTGTTTATGATCTTGTTAACAATATTTCATGTACCTGATTATGGTTTTGTTGTGTTACTGGCGGAGAATAAAACCATGAGGACGAAGATTGTTTCTCTGACCACAACCATAACAGTGGCGACGAGGATTAAACATCTCCGGCAGAGAGCTTGGGTACGAGACGTGGTGTGAGGATCAGAGAGAGCAGGGTACGTCGTGTGGACGAGTGGACGCTTCGCGCACAACAGTACAGTGTGCTACCACCGTGACAATGACTACGCCGCTCATGTCAATGGAGCCGTTAAACACTGCCAAGATCTCGTTGGACCTGTGGCTCAGCCTGCTGGAAGCACACTTTCAGTGCCGGGAGATTAAGGAGGACGCCAACAAGAAAGCGGTACTCTTAGTTTCACTGGGCTCTGAAGCATATAGTGTTCTCGGAAATTTGTGTGCACCGGAGCTACCGCACACGAAGACCTATGTAGACCTGATTGCTCTGCTTAAACGTCAGTATGTGGTGAAACCATCATATCACAGGAGTTTGATGGATTTCCAGAAGAGGACGAAAAAGCAGCACGAATCAGTACAGGATTTATTTGCGGAGTTGAAGGCTTTGGCTAACCTCTGCAACTTCGGAGCACAGTTGGACGGTAGGGTTAGGGACCAGTTGTTCATGGCAGTGGAAAAGGAGAATTATTTCCCTAACCTGGTGGCAGAAAATTTGGATCTACAATCGATGACTTCATGGACAGTGCTCGAGAAGATATTGAACCTGGAAAGGGCTTTTGGAAGTAAGACTTCTACTCAGGAAATTATGGTCGTACAGGGCCAGACCAGATGCAAACACTGTGGATACAGGCACATAAGTAGCAAGTGCAAGTTTCGTGCATATATATGCAACTTTTGTAACAAGGAGGGACACTTGCAGAGAGTGTGTAGGGAATTTCTGAACAGGAACAACAAGGCCTGGGAGAGGAGACGACCAGGTAATGCAGGAAGAAGAGGTAGTGGTACTGTAGTCAAGGCGGTAGAGGAAGGTAAACCGTCTGAAGAAGCTGCAGGTGAGGAAAACCGACTATATTCGGTGAAAGAAAAGGTATGTTCAGTGAAGTCACAAGTGGTGAATTTTGTAATTAATGGGAAGTTAGTTCCCTTGGAACTGGACACTGGTGCGGCAGTGTCAACATTGTCTAGAGATTGGGCAGATACCTTGCAATTGAATGTAAAACCAGGAAAAAAATCTTTAAGTGCTTATGATAATGTACCGATTAAGGTCTATGGCAAGGTGTCGGCAAAAGTAGGTTATAATGGAAAAGAAATTGTCCAGGATTTTTATGTAGTGGATTCACATAATCCTAGCCTATGTGGTAAGGATCTCATGGAAAAAGTGGGAATTTTCTTGGCGGGCCTAGATGAATTGTCGATAGTTAAAACAATTAAAAGTGCCGAACAAATGTTAGATAAATATTCAGTGGAGGCAGATAAGCCAATTAATAGCATGGTTGCAAAAATTCACCTGAAAAGTGGGGCTTCACCTAAATTTTTAAGGCAAGAACAGTGCCGTTTCATTACAAGCAATTGGTAGAATCAGCCCTGGAAAAGCATGTGGCAGAAGGCATCTTAGAGCCAATTACACATAGTGAGTGGGCAGCCCCAATTGTACCAGTGTTGAAGGCAGATAGGAAATCTTGAGAATCTGTGCAGACTTCAAGGAACTGAACAACCGCATACACTGTGAGAAGTATCCTTTACCTAAGATAGATGAGTTATTGTCAGTGGTCTGCAAAGGAGCAATTTTTTCTAAGATTGACCTGAAGGATGCTTACTTGCAAATTCCTGTAGAGGAGGAGAGCCAGAAATGTTAGTGATTAATACCCACAAGGGGTTATTTAAGTATAAAAGACTTCCTTTTGGACTCTCCTCGTCTCCAGCAATTTTTCAGAGATTCATGTCCCAGTTGTTAGTTAACATTGAAGGTGTGGCTAGTTTTTTAGATGACATTATTGTATGTGGAGAGAATGAGGAAGTGCATGATGCTAGATTAGAACAAGTTTTGAATCTTTTGCAAAAGCACAATGTGAAGATTAATAAGGGAAAAACAACGTTGAAGACCAAGGCCATTGAATACCTGGGGTACATATTTCAGGTAAGGGCTTTACTCCTTCTCACAAAAATGTAGCTGCTATAATAGATGCCCCAGCCCCAACATCAGTTGGGGAAGTACAGTCTTTTGTTGGGATGGTTACATATTTTTGTAAGTTTGTGAAGAACTTTTCAACAAAATTAGCACCCTTGTATGAATTGTTGAAAAAAGGGGCTAGATTTAAGTGGGCAGCAAGAGAGAAAATGCATTCAGGAATATTAAGCAGGATTGATCAATTCTCCAGTGCTCACTAATTTTACAGGTAGACTCCCATTAAAACTGGAGGTAGATGCTTCCCCAGTAGGAGTGGGTTGTGTATTATTACAGGAAGTAGATGGTCAGGATAAAGTAGTATATTTTGCTAGCAAGAAATTATCTCCTGCAGAACAGAATTATTCTCAGTTAGATAAAGAAGCTTAGCTTTGGTATTTGCGGTCAAGAAACTGAGGTATTTCTGCTGGGGAGGAAATTTCTTGCTAGAACAGATCATAAACCCCTGCTAGGAGT
>WNGS01131724.1:5000-11469 GCA_020271785.1 Procambarus virginalis
GATTTGTTAGAATGATTTGTCATTGTCGTAAGTGAACTCGGCTGTAGACGAGTACTTGGGTTTTATATTTTCCTGTTTATCTGGTAGGACATCGAAGTCCAGTTTCAGTGAGGTGATTGCGAGGCAATTAATATAACGTAACCAAGGGAACGCCCATTGCTTTAAAAGAATTTGTTCTTTGACAATTTGAGTAACGTAGAATATGTTTGGGTTAATTTACTTTCCTGCCAAACAGCTACGGTAGTCTCAAGGAGCCTAGCCATCAGCCAGATAAGAATTAGAGTATTGTCTGTCGTAATTAACGGTCAGTGCGCCGGGTAATTGACGTGTTTTATTAAGTCAAAGTAATTAACCTCGAACCTTTGTTTAATCGACTCACACGAAGGCTCCATTGTTCCATTAACGTAATGTCGTTATTTATCTGACCGGAAGTACTGGCACTTGATTGACTCGTGGGAAGAGTAACGTCATTTTAGAATAACGTAAACGTGGTGCCTAATTACTGTTATTAGCCACCTGAATTGGTCTGAGTATGGAAGGCTCAGACGGAATTCATACCTTAATGTAAATTGCTGAGCCAGTGTGAAAGGTTGCGTATTTAATTGTTTAATTATTGATCTTGAGGATAGTAATTAATTACTCTAAAGGTAATCACGAGTGATTACCGTTCTCTTAGCACTTTGGACATTGTAAAATCAGAATTTACCATCGTTGAGTGATAGTAACCGATAACATAAATTAACGTAACTAGTAAAGAGATTAATCAGCTGTCTGGAAGTACAGGGATTAATGGGATTTTTCTCACTGAATGCTCGACGGGTAGAGTGTTGTGTAATTTCCGCATTATTAGGGACAGTTGTAAGAGTTATTAATTGACGTAAATGTTACCTTGTTATTAACGTAAATGTTACTTTGTTATTAACGTAAATCAAATTGTTATTGATTGTTGATCGTCCATGGGACGGAGTCCATGGGACGGAGTGTTAATGTAGAGATTAATTGAGGAAGGGTTACTGGAGTTGTCAGTGAACCCATTAGTCATTGATAGGCTACTGATTTGATTGCATTGCAACCGCTATTGCAGGTGTAGACTGCACAGAGGCGTAGAACAGTTAGGAGGTTACTGGAGACGTGTTTCAGAACCCACTGTGTCATTTGTTGTAATTGTGATTATAGATCTGTTAGTTCTTGTTGATTCCTCTGTGTTCACGCTTATGTTCGAGTTAGTTCATTATGCAGTCCGAGGGGCTGGTGTCTAGTTGTCATTGATTGTCTTACAGGAAGGATTTCGAGTAACGTCATAGATAATTCTTTTGTTTTTGTTGTAGTAGTTAGTACTTTATTGAATAAACTAAGTTGTTATGGTTAACAATGTCTTTTCGTTACACCCCACACATTATAATTGTTATGCAAGTGTACTGTCACACTCGACTATTAAAATTGAGACTGATTCATGAGTTTTGGATCAAATATACGGCACCACACAACAATAAATTATTGTTGTGAGAGCCCAGGACCTACTCGTAAGATTCGCTTCGGCGAATTGCGAAAGTCAGCGACCAAGTGGAGGGAATTTCAACTTTTTTGGGCCTCGGCGTTTGCTCGTGCCTAGTTAATTGTTCATACATGGTCCCAGAGTGAGGAATGAGCTGCTTACTACACTGGTGTGTTAGCTAAGTAAGTCCTTCCTCAGGCGACCTAATTGAATATCACGACAGGAATAAAGGTTTAAAGGATTAAAGAAAATTTTTAAATTTTCCGAGCTCAATTCCTCAACCATTTCATGTATTCCACTTATATAATTTCTTAAACTCTCACAGTGGGCACATATGCAGTGGGTTCCTCCAAACCTACAGTTAATGTGTCACCCAAAACGGTGACTCCCCCAAGATGCTTTTAACGTCTGGAGGCCATGTGTGTTCTGTGAAGAACAAAATACCATATACAGCTGCAAAGCTTACCCTGATCGTGCTACATGTATAAAACGACTCAAGAAGTTACGTAAATGCACCAGGTGTATAAGGTCACATAATCCTGATACCTGTGCAACTCAAATACACAAATGCAATAGGTGCCATAAGGTTAAGCACCATACAGCACTCTGTGGGTACTCAAGTACAAAGTCTCCTAAACCACAGGTGGAGGAAGGAACTTCCACTTCAGTACAGCTCTGTACCATACAGCCTGACATAAGTGTCTTGTCAACAAAGTCTGATCCTAAATCAGCTCTGCCCACTGCTAAATTGATCATTAAAAATGGAAAGTTCAAGGTCACCATACATGAATTATTTGACCAAGGATCCCAAATGACTTTTATCTCAGAGGAGTTTGTAGATGCCCTGAAACTCAAGCTTGTATGCGAGACACGAATAGACATTGCAGGATTCCTAACTCAGGAGCCCAAGTCTTCAAGGTCGTACAACCTAAAGTACGCTTAGGCGGTTATGTCCGAACGATACAAGCACTTGTAGTAGATAAATTCCCATTAGACCTGTATGTATATGGTCTAGGGACAACAGCCAAATTCCTGGAAGAAAAGGGAACCATATTGGCTGACAAAATCATGCCAGATAACCTCTCCAATATTGGAATCCTTATGGGATCAGATGTCTACCATAAGTTTATCAAAGGAAAGGATAAAAAACAGGGAATGAACCTGTTACCGTCTGCAGGTGGCTATTTGCTAACAGCCCAGTATTACGGCTGAAGCAACCCACACCTGTAGACCACCAACATGCCAACCAGTAATGGTTGCATGACTAGGAGAACAGTCTCCACTACAATTCAGAGACATGTCTGAGGATGAGCTTGATCCCCCTGTACATAAATTATGGGACCTGGCAATTTTGGCATTGTTCCTGAACAGCCTAGTCAAATGACGACTGGACTTACAAACAATACCTGGACTCAGTTGTCTACAAAGATAATCAATACTGGGTCAGGTTACCATGGAAGCTGAATCACCCTCAGCTACCCGTCAACCTTTTCATGGCACAAAACCTGTTCATATGGATCAAGGATCCTGACGATCCAACAGTAGAATTAATCACTTACAGGTTTGCGTCTGTTTTGTTTGGTGTCCGTCTTTCCGTTTCTGCTTCAAGATACCTTAGACATGCACTTGAAGAAGTCGAATAGCCCAAATAAAGCAGAAATTAGCAACAACTTGTATGTGGACAATTTCAAAGGAAAACCAGCAGTGAAAGTAAACTGTTGGACATACCACGAGGCCAATCGAGAATTAATGGGAGCAATATGCCTTTCCAGTCGTGGGTCTCCAACAATGCTAAATTAAATCAACTGATCGAAACTGAGTTTCCTGACTACCAGGTACCCGAGAAGACAAAAGTACTAGGCGTCGAATGGGATACGACAGCAGATCAGTTGACAATCAAGTCAGTGGAGCCTGATACCACTAACTTAACAATGAGAAAATTACTCTCATAAGTCAGCAAACCCTTCGACCCACAGGGACTATTAAGTCCGATCTTAATTAATGGGAAGTTGATAAAGCAGGAATGTTGACAGCAAAAGATAGGCTGGGATGATCTTCTAACACCTACCTTACAAGAAAATGGCAAGGGCGTGAAAGATTTAAGTGTCCTAGAGAGTCTGTCAAGTTCCCTCGGAACAGTAAATGAAAAAGACCAATTAAGCTACATGTATTTTGTGATGCCTTAGGAAAGGCTTATGGCACAATATCGTACCTGGTCTCAAGTGGGCAAGCCAATTTGCTCACATCAGAGGCCAGAGTGGCACCATTAAAGAAAAGATCATTGCCACAACTGGAATTAACAGCCATACTGTTAGGCTCAAGATTGGCTCATTATCTGATCAAGGCCTTAAGCAACATCCACTTTGAAGAAACAGTGGTATGGTCAGATAATGTGGCAGTGCTACAGTGGGTGAAAAACATAATAGAAAAAAATCCTTACATAAGTAACCGCATTAAGGAAATACGAGAGTTGTCGGCAGGGTATAAACTGAGATATGTACCCACCAAAGAGAATCCAGCTGACTATCTCTCCCGAGGCCTGACTTTACAGCAGTTAACAAAGCAGAGATGTGGTTCAATGGACCTCAGTGGCAAGTCAGCGACCAGTGGCCTAAACAAAAGCCACAAGTCATTGTGACCAATGTCACTGTTCCCACTGAGAACCCAGAACTTCCTCGGACTTTGGTAATTGATCCTAATCTGTACTTTGAACTGAATAAACTAATAGGTATCACCCAAGTGTTGTTTGATTTTCTAAAAAAATAGAATCAAGCATAAATTCCCTAGTGCCCTAAGGTACTGGGTCAAAGAGCTCAGACAGACACATTCGGACAGAATTTGACAATGTCCCTAAGAAGCTACAAAATGATCTGGGTCTCTGGATAGACACCAACAATTATAACATAATCAGATGCGAGGCCACATACAGTATGCGGACATAGATCTGGAAGCAAAAAATCCAGTATTGCTTCCTCGTCACCACATAGTAAGCAAACTAATTGTGTTACACATACAAAATACAGCACTCTGCATGGTGGGGTATTAGATACTCTCACAGACTTAAGACAACAGTACTGGCTACCCAAGGTAGGCAGACTGTAAAATCCATAATTAAATCCTGTGTTATTTGCCGGAGATACGATGCCAGAGTGTGTCCATATCTGGGATCTCCTCCACTTCCAAAGGAACGAGTTGTACATATTCGTCCCTTTGAGACTACAGGAGTAGATTTCAGGAGCACTAACAATAACAGGCATCAAGACAAAAGGCCAGTAAAGGCATATATTTGTCTTTTCACTTGTGCAACAACAAGGGCAGTCCATCTAGAAGTGACTCCCGATATGAGTGCCGAGGCATTCTTACAGGCGTTCCACAGGTTTGCTTCACGTAGATCCTGTCCTAAGTTAACGATCACAGAAATGGGTCCAACTTAGTGGCAGAAGAAGCATGTCTGAGGAAAATCTGGACACACCCAAAGGTGCACAGCCCTAAATCAATGGCAGTGCCACTGGAAACTCATACCACCTGAGCACCATGGCACGGAGGCTTCTATGAACATGATTGGGACGGTGAAACGTTCTCTACGGAAAACCCTACACCGCCAAAGATTTACCTACAGGAGCTCCAAACAGTTGTCATAGAAGTAGAAGCTCGAGTTATAAGTGACCACTTACCTATCTCTCTGATGATGTTTCACAGCGTGAACCATTAAGTCCAGCTCATCTGATTATGGGAGACCTCTTAGCACCCTAGTGTCCCTTACGGACGAGGAACCAGAGGATCCTTCGTATGTCCGAGAGTGATTTGGTACAATGTTTCAAGCATCTATCAGGGGTGATAAGTCGGTGGAATGACGTATGGACTCGAGAATACCTTACTGCTCTGAGGGTATCATTACGGGGAAAACAACCCCTACAACAGAATTAACTTCAACCCTGGTGATATAGTTCTGGTGGACAGCGATGGCCACGCTCAGAGTGGCCTATAGGCCAAATCGTCTCTGTTCATCCAGACAGTCAGGAATCTTGAGAATAGTGAAAGTAAAATGCCGAGGCATCACTACTCTCAAAACATTAGAGAAATTAGTTTCCTTTAGAACTGTCAGAAAAGAAGATGTTCAACGACTTCCAGCACAGAAACGCCAGTAAGGAGGTGCGTCCCGAGCGGACTGCTGCACAACGATGCAACTTAAATTAAAACAACACTATATTCTGAAGGAGAGGAATAAAATGTTCGCAGTCCTTACCGGGACTTCGACCCATGTTCCCCCCCCCCCCCCAATTATGTCGAAATCCGACACACATAATAACATAAGTTACCCATTAAAGAAATTAGAGAACGGGTATTCTGTGACTTCAACAACAAGACATATATTTATATTAACTCTATTCTTTTAAACAACAGTCTAGTGTGTTAAACTTAATAAAAAAGTGTTCACTAGGACTAATTAACTACACCAAAAGTATAGCTTGACTCCCTTGTTACTGTTAATTAAACTCAGAAGTAGAACCAAAACATTGGAACAAGGAGGAGGCAGCGTCACTACACAGACTGAATCATAACAAAAAAAACACGCTGTAGAGGTGGCTCCTTATGGCCGGCAAAACTCGTTTGACACCCAGATTACATGTCAACAAGTGAGCACAATCACAACAGCACCTCTACAACTACAGGAACACCAGTATCCGTCTTACCAAGTATTTTGTGTATATTTTGGCCATTTATAACATAAATCGGTTAAGGCAGTTATACTGTGGGATAAAATCCCTAACAAGCACTTACTCACATTATACACCCCCTATTATTCCATGTCACATCTGTTCTTATATGTCAATGTAAAACACTAATTGTATACACTCAGCAGGTAATTGTGAGTTGGAGTAACAAAAGCTGAGCAGACCAATATAACTGTGATTGCTACTACTAGCTGTACTAAGCCAACAGCTTACCCCAGCCGCCATTACGTGGCACTCT